>BQNB010023761.1:0-61461 GCA_026074375.1 Tanacetum coccineum | reverse complement strand
GTGTATGGAGGTTCTCATTCTTTTAGCCCTTTCAAAACTTTTCTTTTTAATTCTTCAACCCCTTAAATGTCCACTAAGACGTCATTACTATCATCATGTTGTGATTGTTTCGATGATAGCTCATGCCTTAGTTGACATTATTCCCATTTTCATTCTACTCCATCATACCTAAGGACTTCTATTCTATCTATGGAACGTCCCTGGGTAGATCCCTCTGGTTCTGGTTGGATCATGGGATAATACCTAACCTTACCACCTTATTTCTTCTTTGATCATCGTACGATAGTTGGTTATTGGGTATTAAGATCAGAACCATAAAACCTTTTGAAAATCAATCAAAGTGTTTGATATAAATCAAAACTTTTAACACTTTGAAAGTTTTACTTTTTGAGAAATACTCCCCTTACACTTATGCATCATAACTGAAAGACTTTTGCACAAGGAGGAAAGAGTTGATTGCACTTTGAGTCTTTAGATCACTTTTTAATATAATTTTCTCCCCCTCAAAAATAGCATACCATATGATATTTTTGACATCAATAGATTAAAATAGCTATATGAGATTTTGAAAGCACATGGGAGAAAAGGGATATAGCATGATTTTGATTTGGAATATTTCTGAATGTTTTAAACAACTTTGAAAAACTAGTTGTGTCAAAGTATTTTGATATCTAAAATGGATGGTCAGCAGATTGCTCACTCCTCATCCTGTTAAATTCAGAAAACGGTCATAACCGGACACAATCTTCACCATTTGCACGCTTATCGATATATACACACTTGGCAGCAACTATTTTTTATATCGATTATTATTCATTTGTTTAAAAAACATTTTTCTTTATACTCCCCCTCAAAAATATATCAAATGAGTTAGCGAGGAAGGGAAAGTTGAATACACAATTTGAAAGATTTTGAAAAACCTTTTTGAATAATTCTTGAAAATTTGAGTTCAGTCTTTTGAAAACCATTTTACTTGAGCTCAAGATTTGGAATATCTTAATGAAATAGCCCAAGTCCGAGAAGTTATAAGCTTCCCGTTGTGAGGATAAGTACAAAAATGTATACTTCCCTTTATTTGAAGAACGAGTCCTAAGTTGACATTTACTTAGAAGTCGTATGTCCCGAGCAAATTTTTTGAAAGAATTTTGATAAAAATGGCTCAGGATAAAGAAGATTTCTCTTCTTTCTTTTGAAGATATAGCGCACTGAAACGTACACTTTTCTTTTATTTGAAAATCGGGTTGTTATATGATATTTAATAACAAGCCATTGACTTTAGCTACCAAACTTTGAATGTTTTGTTTGAATAGCTCAAGACCGAAAAGATTTCTCTTTTCGTTGTTAAGGATAAATGCACTGAAATGTACATTTTCCTTTTATTTGAGGCACGGGTTGCAATCTGACATTTGATTACAAACCATTGTGACATGGAATTAGACAACAACCTTTGGAACCCATTTAAGCACGGTGCTAATGGGTTTACCAAATTTCAAAAATCATTTGAAGGTTGTGTCAAGTCGATGTAAAGAAGTTGAATTCCAACGAGGGCTTGAAATCGGTGTTTCATTTGAAAACAACTCTCGTGGAATCAACGGAGATTTAAAATCCTTTTTGATTTTCCATTTATTATTGAAACTCGGTGTTTCTTGTGGAGTTTTAAATCTTGTTGACGAAGAAGATTTCCATTTGTTATTGACATTTGATGTATCATTTTGAAAATTTGTTTTTGAACCATTCGAAAATCTTCCTTTCTTGTTGATGATCGAAGCAGAGTCATTCTTATTTTGCTTTGAAAGCATTTCTGATTTGGAATATTTGAAAGCTTTCAAATGACTTTGCTTTGGTTTCCACACTTGTTTTACCGGTGTAAAATGAGAGTGTGGAGTTTCAAAAACTCAATTCTTTTCTTTTTAAAGCACTTTTCTTAAAAACCTTTTGTGAAGTAGATGTTTCAAGAGTTTGAGATTTCTTAGAAAACTTCCTATCTTTTTGTAAAGAATAGGTTGTAAACTGAGAAACTCTTTTCAAAAATGATTTTGAAGATTCACTCGTGTGAACTTTTTCTGAAACACTTACTTTAGGTTTTGATGAGTTGAAAATATTATTTTTCCTTTTTGTTTGATTAAGATAATCAAACTTTACTTTTAAAGCATTGTATGAAGTTCTCAACTTATGATATTCCTTTTGACAAGAACGAATATCTTGTGATGCCAATTTTGATTCCAAAGATACAATTCGTTTCAAAAGCTGATGTTTTTTATTTTTAGATAAAGACTGTGCAGTAACTGGTTTTGACAAATCCTTTTGCACAACAACTTTGGGAGTGAACCATGATTTTGAAATTTGAGAGTTTATCAAAAGCTTATTAGAAGGTGGTTTTCCTAAAATTAAAGGTTTATCAAACTTAGTTTCCACATACTTCCTTTTCAGATACTCAAGTTGAGTCCTTAAATGATTAATTTCTTTCAAAAATTGATCCTTTTCAGCTTTAGAATCAACAACCTTACGAGCCAATTGTCGTTCAAGAACAACTTTCGTATTTTTAAGTTTTTCAAAATATGCCCCGAATTTAGCCGTTCTGTTCCACAATTCAAGTTTGACATCATCAAAATCTTTTGTCTTTTGAGTTAAAACCTTTTCAAGTTCGATAATCTTTGTTTGAAGCTCACATTTTGCATAATCACAAATATTCTCCCCCGATTCCTTTCTAATTTCAGAAATATTACTCTCAGTAATTGAACTTTGAGAGGAATCATCTTTCCCTAAAATGTAAGTAATCGCGAATCCAGACATGTTGACCTCAAAATTTCTTTTTAAACTCGTGGCTTTTTTATTACATCAAACAAATTCTTGTAAATCAACTTCAAGTGTTCATTCTCTTTAAGCAATGAAGCCACTTGATGTTCCAACTCAATGTTTTTAGTTTCAATCTCATCAAAATTGACCTTAACTTTGACTTCATCACATTGATTAGTCTCAACTTTTGACCTTTGGACTGACTCAAACAAATCTTTATACGTCTGTTTCAAATGTGCATTTTCGATTTGTAATGATGCCAAAAAATTCGCATTCTCTTTTTGTATTGTTTTTAAAGAATTATTTTCTTGAGTCTTGTGCTTAAGTGCTATTTTAAAAGCAATACTTTGTGCCTCCAGTTTTGAAAAATCTTTTTGAAACTGGGCAATGGTCTTTTTGAGACAATCATTTTCAAATTCAAGAGGTTGGTTTAATGATTCAGTTTTTTGATTCTCAATTATAGAAGCAAGCAAAGGACGTTTGTCTAGACATTGTTCAGCATCCTTGTCAACCTTTCCTTCATTAATGAATTTAGGTTACTTATCATGTTGTCTGTCATTAGCAAACACATTGTATGCAGTAATAGATTGTACCTCATTTATTGACTCTGGTTCATTGGAGAGTATGATATTTGTACCTTTAGCCAGTGTATCATTCCCTGATCTACTGCTTTAATCCTGCTTTTCTTGTTAGTCCTACTGCTTTCCGTGATAACCAAACCATCATCACATTTATCCTTAACCATATTAACCATTCCCTCTCGTGTCTACATAGTTCTTTCATTTACCTTGCTATTATGCGCTCTTTTATACAGTCCTCTTTCCACAATGGCCTTCTCAAAAGAATTCATTTGACTGATTAATATATTTTGAAAACTTTGAGCATCACATAAGGTGTAGTCATTAAAGAATCTGTTTGCCAGTGAATCATCATAATCCATAGATATTTGCTTAGTAATGAACTGTTAAAACTAATTCTTGAACACTTTAAAGATAACCATGGACGCTTCCTCATCAAATTCTTGGTTGTTAAGTTGCTTTTCTAATTTATCCAAGTTAAAGAACATCCTAGGTGCAAAATACTCATGATAACGCTCAAATTATACATATTTATATATGCGTTATCTATGCTTTTATGTATACTTATTGGTTAATTATAAGAACTATCGGTATAAAATAGAATATATTTGTCATTGTAGGTGTCGTGGAAGAAAACGGAAGAAAACACAAAGAAATGGAGCTTAAACGAATAAGTAAACTCAAGTTAATGATCTCCCGACACCTGTTCACTGTTTTGGTCATAACTCGGTCATACGAACTCCGTTTGATGCGATTCTAGCGGCCACGCAAAGAGAATTCAATTATCTACAATCTTGAAAAAGGCCATGTGCTGAAATTGCCCAAAGTGTGGCGGTTTTACCTAAAGTGCGGCGCACTTTTCAGTCGATGGAATGAATTAAAGGCATTAAATGAAGACAACATTAACACCTGAAGTGCGGCGCCCAATATATTTTGTGTAGCGGTTTTGGCCCCCGAACAACCTATAAATACCCTCCTTTGGCTCTCCTATTTTATATATCTCTTACACAATCTTATATCTTACACACGCACACATCCATTAGAGCCTTTGGAGAGGAGGAAGGAGTAGTGAGGATCTTTGGATCCAATGATCCAAACACCCCTTCTCACCACCATGTTACCACCACTCTAACCACCACTCCCCACCGCGAACCACCACTGAAACACCATATTTCTATAACCTAAGCACATCATACCATGAGTATTAGACGATTCACACCAAATCTCTAATTCCTTCACTATATTAAACCCGTTACCAAACACACCATTTGACGACGTGTTCTTGATTTTCAGCGGGTTTGTGACAGCCCCGTAGGTTATCTTAGTAGGTTTCGATGTTGGTTATTTTTGGGAAGAATTGGTTATTGGTTTGGTTATGATGTAGTGTTCGTTGTTTACTTTGTTCTAATATGTGAAACATGATATAATCTTTGGATGATTTTGCTATGACTTATGAATATACATGTTTATGAATTTATTGTTTTACTTGGATCATTGTTTATGTTTTGATTTGTCATAGCAATAGAAGTAGGTCGAAAGGCTCTATTGTCTTGATGAATTTCGCGTTGTCTGTCTATAACAATTTGGTGCTAATCTTGTGAGAATTGTGTGGTAAATTGATAAACAACCTAAGTATAACTATGTTTAAGGCCCTTCCTTATGTTGACCGACAGGGTTGGGTTGTGACGATGTAGTATATAGGCCGAAAAGATTCTATGTTATCATTGGTAGATATGCTTGTTATTATGATTACCCGTCATATATGACTTGTATGATTTTGTTTATATAAAGTCTTACTCTATCTCTATCTATTATGTTATGTGAATCATGCCTTGTTCCTTGCTTGCTTTATACATACGTTTTAGCTATTTGATTCGTGATAATCAATTAGCTTTGTTACTTGATAAACAATCTGTATATTGCTACAAATCTCGTGGAACGACCTGGACTTACCTAATACTATATTACACCCGAATAGGGTATACTTGCCCAAATGTTGTGTTTTTAGTCAAAATCGGTATTTCTAGTATTATAAATTTAAAGCTTGTAAAAACACACATCAAGTTTTTGGCGTCGTTGTCGAGGATTTGTTTAGTCGTTCTCAGATTGTTTGATAGTCTTGTGCATGTTTCGTGTGTTTAAATTTTCTTAAAATATTTAAAAAATAAAAATAAATATATAAAATTTTTTATTATAAATATAAATATATAATATATTTTAATATATATAATTAATATAATAAACCAAATAATATTTATATAATTTGTTTAATATTTAAAAAAATTTTTTTCTTTTTTTTCATTTTTTATTTTAATATTTTATTTTTTTCTTTTTTTTTTTTTTTTTTTTTTTTTTTGTTTAATTTCTTTTTTTGTTTTTCTTACTGCTGCAAGTACGATGCACATCTCTATGTGTGGGCCGCACTTCCCCTGTTCCCGTTTGTTATTTTGTAGGTTTATACCTGAAGTACACCGGTTTCACACCAAAATCGTCGTACTGTTTTACAAATCGAAAATTATAAACTCGCCGTACAGTTTTCTGGCAAACTGACCCAAAAATCGCTTTTCTTCAGGAAGTACGCCGCACGTACAATTTGTGCGCCGGTTTTTCTAAAAACCCAAAAAGCACGCCGCACTTTCTGCAGAAATTTTCACCAGCAAAATCAGATTTAAAACCAAAACCAAAACCCAAACAAAACCTCGCAAATTTCTAGTCTCAGGTATGTGATCATTTGAAATCCCATTTTATCTGATTACACGCTGATTGCAATTTTACATACACGTAAAATAATATACTTATAGAGAAATTAAGGAAATCCTCAAGTATCCCTTGGTCACATGTGGTTTGGGTCAATATGTGTGATACTTTTTGTGTATGAATATGGACTCCTCATGTTGTCAAGCGTTTCTGAACACTGCACATGCTGATGGGAAGTTGAAGAAAATATGTCATTTAATTAATTTCAAAGCTCATGGTGGCATTTAGGTTTGGGTTCTCCCCTTCAGGCGTTCCAAAGTGTATGAAGAACAAGATAAGAGGGTGAACGAAATTTTTGACTTTAGAATACGAGATGGACGATAACTAAAGTTTACACGAAAAGATTTCGAGTTTTCGAGGTTTCGTTAGGTCAAAAACGCAAAAAACGCAATTTAATCGTTAAAGCGTAAAAATAAATACCGGGAGTGATCGTAAACTACGAAACACTTAGAAAATATAAAATATTTCTCTATAATATCTCAATATAATGTGTATCTATGCAGAAAGCGTCGATGGGGACTTTTTTTAGATTTAAGCGGGTTTACATCTCCCGGTAAACCACCAGAATTCAAAAGTAAGTATAAAAGTTCAAAACAATAAATGTTCGGAAAAGTTTAAAATATTGACCAGGAAAATTCTCGGGGTGTGTGACATTCTTACCCCCGTTAAGAAGCTTTTCCCTCAAAGCTTAAGCGTGGAACGAAGTTGTTACGAAAAGATAGGTACTTTTTCTTCATTTGGTCCTCACGACTTCCCAAGTAAACTTGGGCCTTCCGTTCTGAAATTCCCGTTGACTTCACGATATGAAATGCGCTTTGCTTCAGCGTTTAACTTATCGATCCATAATTTCAAGGGTTCTTAAATGAATATGGAGCTTTTACTTATACTATTGTCATCAATCTGGATCTTCATCCAACGGACTAGTAGGGATTTAATTACGAAACACTTTTTCAAAATTGGAAACCATGAACAGCTACTATGAAACTAGGCTTAATACTAATTGGTAGTTCAAGTCGATAAGCAAGCGTTCCCACTTTAGCAATAATCTTGAAAGGTTATATATAACGAGGGTTCAGCTTCCCCCGTTTGCCGAAACGTATCACCCTTTTCCATGGCGACACTTTCAACATGACCTTGTCTCCAACCTCAAATTCTAATGGCTTACGCCTCCTATCGGCATAGCTCTACTCTGCCTTATCGGGCAGCTTGAATTCTCTTTTTGATTTAAATGATCTTCTCAATTGTTTCATGAACAATTTCCGGACCAGTGAGCTGAGCGTCCCCAACCTCATCCTAACAAATAGGCAATCTACATTTTCGGCCGTAGAGAGCTTCAAACGGTGCAACCTTGATACTAGTGTGATAACTGTTGTTGTAAGAAAACTCTACCAAAGGTAGGTGTCTATCCGCCTCAACCTTGTTCCAATAGTATCCTCAAAAGCAGGGAGCATGTCCTCTAGAAAGTGTTTGGATGGTTCTCTCGCACTTATAACCATCAGTCTGTGGATGGTAGGGAGTCGTACTCATATCCATTGCATCACCTAGAGCTTCATTGAGAACAATTGTTCCTAGAATGATGGAGTGTAAACTACTGTCCTGGGACAAAGAAATGATCTGTAGAAACGAGCATCCATGCCTCGAGAAAAGCTTCCTTCGCGAAGTATTGTCTCGTCTAACTTCTCATTTGGCGTCGGTGTTTCTTCATTGGTAAGTAGAGTATGAGCAGATTTTGTGAGTGTGGTCGGATCGCGAACAATTACTCAAATTGTATCCTTGTGTCTCGAGTTGAGCTGCTGTTTCCGTGCTAGTGGTGTGATGTTTTTTGGGTGAAGACTTAAGTTACGAAATTCGCATAAAGTAATGTTTCTTTCCCACTTCTCATAATGTGGATCACTGGGTTGAATTCCGCAGCAAACGTGGTTGATGTTTGGCAGATTCGGCAGCGTGACTTTGGCAACTAGGTCAAACATTTCTGACGTATGTTTTGTTGGTGGCCATGAGTCTTGCCTTGCATATTCGGCCCCAATTAGTCGGCTTATTTAAAGTTATGGTACATCTTGTTCCGATACCAGGATGTAATTCGGAAATACTTTTACTTATGAGATCATGGCTATATTAGTTCCTGTTATAGAGAGTTACCTCGACGCGAGGGTATCCAACTTCTTTGTTCCCATTAAAGTATATAGTTTCCATCAGCTCACGTGGCTCTAGCTGTGTGTGTTATTCATACCACTCAGATCTTCATTTTCCCATAATCTCCTGTGTTTCTCGCTCTCGTAACTGAGCTTGTTAAGATCTTCGCACAGGGACGGTTCAGACTTAATCATCAAATAAAGCTCGCGAGAACTCGTAGTGGCTTAATCGTTGACTTTTCGGCTCAAGATGGCTGTGCTGCAACAGTTCGCTTTTCCCGGATGATTGAACGTTATGTGATCGCAGTCATAATCATTAAAACTTAACGCCGGATCTACGTTGTTGATTGTGCGTGGTGTGTAGTTCGAGCCAAAAACTGATTCGCAATTTTACATACACGTAAAATAATATACTTATAGAGAAATTAAGGAAATCCCCAAACTATCCTTTGGACAATTCCACTCACAAAGATATATATATAGAATACGTATATTAAACCGGGCAAGTGTGATCACCCGGGTCGTTTCCCCAATGACTCGTGCAATGGAAACCTTGATCTCGTTCGGAATGGTTGATTTGAATAAGAAAAGAGCTATTTTTGATTTAATTATACTACTAAAATTAAAGGCACAATTAAACAACTAATTAACAAATTAAACTAATTACGAAAGTAAATAAAATGCGACATTTAAGAAAACAAATGCAATTTAAATCTTAAAAATGTAAACTAGATTCCTAAACCTAAATTAATGCTAAAGAAAATTTTAGGAAAAAGAAAAATATTTTTTAAGGGCTTTTCGGATTTTTATGAATTAAATTCTATTTAATCTAAATTAAATTCTAAAAATAGAAATTAAATTGATAAAAACTAAGAAAAATACTTTTTAAACTGAATTAATTCTAAATTACTTAAAAAGATGAGAAAAACATTTTTTTTTATTACTAATTTTTTTATATTTAAAAGATTAAAATTTAAAGTTAAAGTTGAAAATTAAAAACTAAAGGTTTGAAAATTAAATATTAAAAAAAACTAAATTTGAAAATTAATTTTTAAAAATATAAAACTTAAACTAAAAATTATATAAAAATATTTTTTATAAAAAGAAACAATGCAGAAAGTTAATTTTATTAAAAGCCCTAATTTTTAATGAGTAATAATAAACTAATTTAAGTAATTAAACTAAAAACCTAATTTATTATTTATAAAAAACTATTTTTATTAAACTAACCAATTTTAACCAAAACACATGGGTTAAAAGTGACAAAATAGAAAGATAAGGGTAGGCGGCGAAAATTTAGATTTATATAAAAAACACAAAGTTTGATCAATTGACAGAAGCAGTCCCTGGACTTGGGACTAACTAGACTTAACAATTAAACTAACGAAGGACTAACTATGCAATTAACTAAGGACTAACTGCGTAACTAACAAGGACTAACTATGCAAATTTTAAACTAACTGAAATTATGAAAAAGTGCAGAACAGGTCCCTGAAGCATCTAACAACTAGCAACCAGCATCCATTTTGATTTATTAACTAACTTTTTAGAACAACTTTTATAAAACTTAATCTCTAGCTTATTTGTAATAAGCTGAATAAGCTTATTAAGGCTGATAAGCTTCTACAGCTTAGTTTTCTACCTCTTCAAAAAAAACCCCCCTAAATGAAAACCCCAAAAGGGGTCAAAAATTCAAGGCACTTGATAGATTTTTTACCTACTAATAAAAGCTACTAATCAAACATAGCCAATCCTACAGCTTATTTAACTACTGCTAAATCAGATTATTAAAATAGATAACTCAACAGCTATTAGGAAAAAGTAAAAAGGTCAAATTAAACGTAAATGGTATGTACCTTAGTGTTCCCAGCATAAACAGCAATAAGCTGTGTGGAGCTTATGGCTTATTCACATAAGCTCAATCTCAAACCAACAATCCTAATCTAGCCTATAAGCTGATCCTCAGCCTACTACACTTGATACCATAGCAGCCATCCAATTCCAAAGATGGTATCAAGCCTTTATCGAATGAACAACAATAACAAACACAAATATTTTTGACGAGAATTTAAATAGGCACGAGTTTAAATGAACAATACTTTATTAAAACTGAAATTAAGGTTTATTACAATACGAAATGAAATAACATGAATTTGAAATTACATAAAAAACTACTAACAACTTGAATCGAAAAATTAAACTACTAAAAAAAATATAAAACTGAAAAATTAACCACTAAAAATTATATTATTCATGTGCTGGAATGATGGGGGTATTTATACCCGAAGCCTTGAGCTCTTGCCATCTTCTCTAGATCCTTCTACATCTTATCTCAGCCCTTCGATCAAATCTCTTTCCTTGATTTTCATCTCAATCGTTAGATTAATATGTGTGCACCCGGATCAATGATGTGGCATATGGAGTGTGTTAGTTATGTGAGTGTAAACTCTCACACACGTCACATCATCCAATCGTTTCTTTTCATTTTGCCAGGGTGGATTGGGTTAGGGTATGGGTTGATAGTGATGGATGGGTTAAGGAGTGTGAGGGGGTCATTAACCCTATGGTTAATTAGTTTTGGGTGAGTGTTAAGAACTATGGGTTCAAAGGTGTTCTTGGCGGTTCGGTGTGGTATGATGGTTTAATTTCAATGTAAAAATGAGTGAATAGTAAATGTTATTGTGTTTATAAGTTTAACCGGGTAATAGGGTTAGGGTTCGGGTTGAATTGGGTTAGGGGTTTGGTTGTGATTGGATGATAGGTGATCCATGGGTTTATTTGACCCGGTATTAGACCCGCGCCTTTTATAATCTTTAGGGAGAATTTGCATTTCGGCCCTTTTGTTTGGCAACACAAATTTCAGATCTTATAAACAACTTCGACTAATTGCAAAAAGTCACCCCTTGAACTGTATAAACAATGGAGCTTGGGCTTTGGGTTACTGTTGGAAGCTGAGGCATGATCTCTCTGCTTCGGCTTTGAATTCTTTAGCTTCTTGATCACTCATCCGTCTCGTGTCCGTTTTGACTGATTTCTGCATATTTGACATATCCATACCTGCAGCACAAAAAACTCAGATACAACAACATTTTTGCATTTTTTGATCCTTTTGGTTTAATTGGGTCTTTTAAGCATAAATAGATATGTGTATTTACACTTATCAAAATTCCCCAAACTAAAACCAGTTGTGAGTCCTCACGCAATACACATCCTCTAGTATACCAAAATACCTCGAAACCTCCCAAACATCCTTTAGAATAAGAAAAGTCAATTGAGGAGAATTTTTCTAAGTCACAAGTTACAAAACACCCTCTCCTCCTTTTTCAAAAACTTTTTACTTCTATGTTTTCTAATATATTCCTAACTACAACTTATTTGTGCTGACATAATGCAATGTTTTCATTACCACATTGGTAACTTTTAGGATCATAGAACAAAAAGCACAATTAAGCGTCTAAAAGATAACTTCATCATCCCCGATTTTTCACTTTTCCCATGCTAAGCTTAAAAACAAGATCATCGTTAATTACAAGTCATGACACTAACACTACTCATAAATACTAATTGTGTACTTACTTTTCCTCCCACAAATCCTACTTTTGTATCTCAGGATTTTACTTAAGTCATATACGCCGTAAGGCTCTTTAAGACTTTGTTTCGATATTTTATAATTCCAAAAATAAAGCGTAAAGGGAAAAGACTCAAAAATTAGCTCCTAGCCCTTTTCAAAAGATCAAATGCAATCAAGAATAAAGTCCACATCGAGGCAACCAAAATTTGGCTTTTATTAGGCTACTTAAGCAAGGCACCATTCATGTCATATACCCTAAGGCTCTTTAAGACAAGAATGAACCAATCTCATTTGCACCATATACCCTTAGGCTCTTTAAGGCACAAAACAAGACAAAAATTAAGCAACATTATTAAACCTCAGTCCTTTAGTAGGCTACAACATCGGCCACGCCTCCGACACGATGCCAGCAAACATATCGAATTCGATTATATAAGTAAAACCGGTGCCTTTTATCTCGAAGCCACATCGATAGCGAGTCGACAAGAGGTTATTCTACTTATTATGACACCGGACTCTACCTTATATGAAAACTCCAACATCGGCCACGCCTCCGACACGATGAAGTAATCTGGCAGAGATACTTATTTATTATATTTTTGTATTTTTAAGCCAAATTAAGTATTCCTGATGTGTACTCATCCTAATCACAAAGGAACTAAAGAAAACTTCTATTAGCTAATTATTAACCAAAAAACCATACAACTCTATTTATTAAACATTTATATATAGAGGTGAAACAAACTAATGGGAGAAAAAGCCACAATTAACACATATGAGCTTGAAAGAAAAATCCAAAACTTATAAAAATTGTCTACGTTTAATGTCATGACTTCTAAATAACACTATCATTTTCTGTTCTTCACAAAGAAATTTGCAAATGCTAGCGATATAAAATCCAACTTGGCATATTTAAAATCTACTTGAGATTAGCACAAGCTTCATTTACTAACGATTCAAGTCTAGCATGTTTAAAGTCTATATGAGACTAGCATAAACTATCATCATTAATTGTTAAGGGAAAAAGCTAGAACTCAACACGTTCAATCGGGTCAAAAATTACTTCTTATTCTTACCAGCGGAAAACCTACATTTTTGTCTTATTATTTATATATATATATATATATTTTTTTTTTTTTTAGATTAAAAATTTAAAATTTTTGCTATTTTTGTGGGAGAACCGGGTACGTGAGAAACACAATAAGCAAGCACATCAAATCGATAGATTCCCTCCCCAAACTAAAATGAAACATTGTCCTCAATGTTTAAGTCGGGTTCCTACGAAAATCTAAGCCGTTTATTAAGTAGACAAAGATAATTCGTTAATCGATAAGATAAAAGGATATGGATCTCCCCAAACTAATTTCACACAAAGGATGAGAAACTCTAGTGCACCGGAATGAGGCATCGGACACGAGAGGATTCTTGAAATGTTGGGTTAATCCTGCCAAATCACAACACAGACAACAAACAACGAGAAACGAAGAGGATGGGCCCCTCAATATCTCAACACATTAGAGGTTAGAAAATAAAATAGAAAGAAAAGGATAAGCATGGGGTGCCTCCCACGAAGCGGCTTTGTTTTGATTATCCACCGATTCGCAAGCATCACTCGATCCCTGAATTAGTTGTCGCTTAGGAGAGCAATACATAGAACAAGAAACTGTCTAGAAAGTGCCACCAGGACTTTTAGAATTACTGCCAGGTCAAAAATGGTGTCTTCATTCTCGAAGGAGACAATTGAGGAAATGAAGGGTAAATCTGAAACAAGGGTGGGTAGAATACTGGTCATAAAATCAGATTTAGAAACACCTCTTAAACACTTGATTATCAAAATCCCTGCATTGGGTTCAAACATTCTCAATATCCGGAGGTTCCGGTGGAGGTCGAGGAATTGACGGATCATCTTGGTGATCAAGGTTAGGTGACTCATTAACTTCATCTTCAGAATCAGCATCATCAACACCAGGCGGAATTAAATCATCTGGAACAAGGAGAATATCAATCTCTTCTTGAGTGGGCTCACTATCTTCAACGGGGATAGGAGATATGGGAAGAGACTCGTTAAGAATTTTGATGAAAATATCCACTGGGAAGGAAATTTCATTAAGCACTGTCATAAGACTAAGATATTCCTCAAATTCACGATCATTCCTCGCAGGAAGTGTTAAAGGTTCACCGGCGAACTCATGGTGAAGAGGATCACTCCTTGGAGAAAAAGTAATTGAAGATTCATTCTGTTCTGGCTCATGATCGGAAGTTACTTTGGAATCGAGATTATGGGAAACATCATCACTAAGTAGATTATCAAGAAAAGCTATGTCTCCCTTCTGAACGAAATATCCTTCCTCAAGTTTAAAGATACTTCATAGCTAGAAACTCATCGATCTCATCATTATCGTCTTTCACCAGGAGCAAAACACACATCCTTATCGATAGAGGGAGTGTTTGAGAAAGACTAGCTTATCAGAAACGTTGGAATTTTTAATCTCGACATCTTCTTGAAAATTCTCTTCATGCAAGTCCTTCTTAAGAGTTGAATCATCATTACCCGGTGGTAACGAATCAAGAGGAGCAAGTTCATCGGCGAACTTCACAAAATTATCACTAGTCTTCACCGGAGAAGAACTAGGAGAAGGATCATCAGAATGAGTAGTGGTACTGCCATAAATAAATGTTTACTAATCAAAACGGATCTTCTTTCGAAAAATCGATAACAGAAATGGCATGAACAAAATTCTTTTCCTTGTTTTTCTCAGATTTATCGGCATAATAAACAAGTTCATCTTTTCCTACTCTTAAAGTCAATTTCTCGCTCGGTACAAAAAAAAAAAAAAAAAAATCAATGAGAGCTTTTGCGGTTCGAAGGAAGGGTCTTCCTAAAATAATAGGCACTCTCGGGTCGGGTTCAAAATTAACCACCACAAAATCCGCAAGAAAAGTGAAACCATCGACTCTAACTACAACATCCTCGGCTATGCCCATCGGGTGAGAAATGGAACGATTGGCAAGCTCGAGAGTCATTCGAGTAGGGGAAAGGGTGGAAGGGGGGGGGTGGGGGGAAAGGGGGGGTGGGGGGGATCAAAGCTTCAAGCTCAAGTTTCTATTAGATAGAATGAAGTAAAAAGATTATGCTAGCTCCATGATCGGCTAAAAGCACTAGTCCTTGAGTCTTGTAAAGCACATGGAATAAGAAAAATTTCCCGGATCTTCGAGTTCTCGGAACAATTGTCATGAAGATAGCTGAACATTCAGCATTCACAGTTGTTATGGCGATCTCCTCAAGCTTATCTTTGTTTCTTATGTAAAAACAACAGAGCTTAACCATTGTTAACTTTGCATTTCGACAAGAGCATCTTTCATCCAACTCTAAACGGAGTTTGTTTGAACATTTCAAAAACCGCTATATTGAGCACTTGGTTTATCGTGTTCTCTAACTTTCATCCTCTCGGGATATGGAAGTTTAGATGGGTACGAATTAGGATTAGGATCAAGATTAACGGTTTTCTTTGCTTTTGGTTTTGGAATTTCCATGAAAATGGAATCTTCTTCCCCCGGAGATGGGACATGTGCGGTATTTTCCAAATTTGGATTTTGCACTTTTTCCGTTGACGTCTCCGGGTTTTGTTCAGGTTCTTTTTGAGGTTTTGAAACATCGGGTGAAGGAACAAGAGGAATCGAAGGTTCTTCCAAAGCCTTACCGCTCCTTGTGGTGATAGCATTAATTTGCTGACGAGGGTTAGTTACAGTTTGACTTGGTAGAGTACCCGGACTTGAAGTAGAGGCTGAATTTTTGAAATTATCACAAAGACTTGTCAACAAACTTGTAACATTAGCCATTTGATTCTGCAAATTTTGACCTTGATTTTGAACATTCTTCAACACCGCATCGTTTGCCTTGACGTAGTTTTCAAAATCTGTTTTCAAAACACTATTTGTTGGAGGTTGGTAAGGTAAAACTTGATTGATTGGTGGTTGATTGATTGGTGTTTGATATGGTGGAGCTTGATAAACTTGATTTTGACGGTTTTGATTAAAATTTCCTCCACGGTTTTGGTTGAAATTAGGATTCGGTTGATTGAAACCCGGTGGTCTCATTTGACTTGCCAGATTGAAAGGTTGGTTTCTGGTTGTGTAATTCAAATTTATATACTTATAGTATTAATCTAGTAAGAATTCTTTCCAAAATACTTCTCAACCAAGAGAAATATAAGGTAAAAATCTCACAAGAGAAAACACAATTTGTATATTTTTATCCGGGAAGTACTGTTCCTCGGGTCGTGTCCCAACGAAATCGTGAATTGAGAATTTAGGAATAATTCGGAATCGAGCTAAGAATGATAAAGGATATTTGATTTGTTGATTACACTACAAATTTAATAGCAAGAATTGAAAAACAATTAACTAGCACGAAAATTAAATGCACAAAACGTAAAAACGCGAGCTAAAACTGAAATTTAAAATCTAAAACACGACTTTTATCAAATTTTATACCTAAAAATCACAAATTTAAAATGAAAATTTTAGGAAAAAGAATTAGAATTTTTTATGTATTTTTGAATTTTTTATGATTTATCTAAGAAAAAGTAATCACTAAAATCTATTTTAATTCCTAGAAAATACAAATTTTACTGGAAAAATATAGAAAAATGGTTTTTAGAAACTAATAAAGTGCAGAAATTTAATAGAACAAAAAGCCCCAATTTTTATGACTCAATTAAGTCCTAATTTGTGTAATTAAAACTAAGAACCCTAAATAATAAAACTAAATTGAAAAATATTAAACCTAATTATTTTTCTAGAAAAGACAGGGTAGAAATGGTAATAAAGGAAAGAATAGGGTAGGCGGGTGAACTACAGAAAATTTACACCTTAGTAGAAATGGGTAACCCTGAACTTTAAGAAAAGTACCAAATAGACCCCGCGATTGTGGCTTATTTTTACTTATTAAAAAGTGATTTTCAGCAAAATCTCAAAACTACAAACTTACTAATGAGCTTATTCTAAACAACATTAACAAAGACACTTTTGACTTTTGACAACTCAATAAGCTAGAAAACTAAGCTTTTAATTCTGTTTACAGAATGTACTTATTTAAAAGCTTTTTTCTCATTTTGGCTTATTCTAACTTATTACTTGATGAAATCTAAAAGCAAAAGAAGCTATTTGATGCTTAAGATGTGAGCTCAATGATTTAGAAAAGAAATAGAACAAGCATTAACAAGATTAGCAAGAAAATTAAGATGAAAGAATGCAAAATTTGCTAAAATGCTTCTGTCATTTGCTGATGCATTTGACACTAATGATCAAATATAATCTACATTTCAATATGAAAATACTAACAGGTTACTAAATGCATCTATATATGAGTTAACTAAGTTTGAAACTTAAATGCTAAGAAAAAGACCTAAATTCTAAAGTTACTAAACTGAAAACTTCCCCTGGTGTAAAATCAAGATTTTTGCACTCTAAACTTTGGATAACTACAAACTAATCTCTAAAATTTGTTTAAAACCTTGTATATTATCCTAACTCAGCTATTTAAAGTATTTTGACAGAATGCATTTGACTTTAAGAGTCAAATGCACCGTAATCCAAACACTCCTTAACAGGTTCTGTCTAAACTATTTTGGGATTAAAAACTATATAAAAGCTAAAAACAACTGAATCTTTTTATCTACTCCTATTAAGATAACTCTACTTAAACTATTTGAAAGCTAAAATCTTCAGCTTATTTGAAAGAAGTAACTAGTTCCTCTACTAGATTGAACTATTATTATCACAGCTTAATATGAAAAGTGAGTTTATGAGACCAAAATGAATTCTTACTTAGAAAGCTTAACAATATAACATCTATAATCTAATCTTAAGCAAAATAAGCAGTATTAAACAATTGACTACAAAAGAATAAGCTAGAATGAATTAAGCTTTTTTAAATTGCTAAAATGAAATGAGAAAGTTGAACCTGACTTTTTGGAGTCTCAGAACTAGAGGTCACTCTTGTAGAGTGAGTGACCTCAAATCATAAACCTAAGTGGCTTCCAAAGCCTCTAAACCTTAATAAGCTTGATTTGAGCTTATTGTCCTTTGTACTTCCAAATTGAGCTCAAAACTATTCAAGTGTCCATGATTTGAATGCAAATTGATAAAGGTAAGTAAATGACTAGCTTAAGACAGAATTTTAACTAAATTTTAGCTTGTGAACAGTAATAAGCTCAATTGAGCTTATTAAGAGCTTATTGATTGAAAACGACTTCAAATTGAAATCAAATGAAAAGTATTTTTTTTAAGGGCTTTTCGGAATTTTTGATTGGAATTAAATAGAAATTAAATTGATAAGAAACTAGAAAAATACTTTTTAAACTAATTACTTAAATATTAAAAGATGAGAAAAAAACCATTTTTTTATTACTTAATGTTTTTCTATTTAAAAGATTTAAAATTTAAAATTAAGTTGAAAATAACAAAACTAAAGGTTTGAAAAATTAAATGTTTTTTGAAAATTAAATGTTTTAAAACTAAATTCGAAAATTAATTTTTAAAAATATAAAACTTAAACTAAAAATTATATAAAAATATTTTTTATAAAAAGAAATAATGCAGAAAATTAATTTTATTAAAAGCCCTAATTTTTAATGAGTTATTTTAAACTAATTTAAGTAATTAAACTAAAAACCTAATTTATTATTTATAAAAACTATTTTTATTAAGCTTAATGAAATTTTTCCAAAACACATGGGTTAAAAGTGACACGAAGTAAAGTTGAGGGTAGGCGGCCTAATATTAAAGTTTTATAAAACACACAAAGTTTGATCTATTGACAGAAATAGTCCCTGGACTTGGGACTAACTAGACTTAACAATTAAACTAACGAAGGACTAACTATGCAATTAACTAAGGACTAACTGCGTAACTAACAAGGACTAACTATGCAAATTTTTAACTAACAGAAACTTTAAAGAAAGACAGAAATGACCCCTGAACTCCCTAACTTCTAACACTCAACATCTTTTTATATAAAACAGCTTATTACCCTAGCTTTTTAAGAAACTATTTTTATAAAACTTGACTCTAACTTATTTGAAATAAGCTATATGGGCTTATGAAGGCTGATAAGCTTCTAGCAACTTAGTATTCTATCTCTTAAACTAAATAAGCAAAGCAAATCTTCAAGGCACATGACAAAATTTTCTCTACTTAACAAAATCTACTTAATCAACTATAAGCAAATCCCACAGCTTATTAAGAAAACAGAAAAAAAAAGACAAATGTAAAACCTAAATAAGGTGTACCTTGGCTTTCCAGCATGAACAAGAAAGCAACAATAAGCTAAGTGGGGCTTATGGCTTATTCACATAAGCTCAATTCGAACCAACAACAACCTAATCTAACCTATGTGCTAACCAATAGCTCTAAACCCTCTTGATACCATAGCAGCCATCCAATTCCAAGATGGTATCAAGCCTTGATCATAACAATCACAAACACAAATATCTTTTTGACAGAATTTAAATGAGACACAATTTATATGAAATAAAACTTTTATTAAAACTGAAATTAAGTGCTTACAATTCGAAATGAGTTATCATGAAATTGAAATTACATATAAAAAAAACTACTAACAACTGAATTAAAAAAATTAAACTATTACAAAAATTAACTAAAAATTCCCACTAAAAATTACACACCTATGCTGGAATGATGGGGGGGTATTTATACCCGAAGCTTGAGCTCTTCATCTTCTAGGTCCTTCTATCCTCTTCAATCTTGGCCCTCCAATCTTTTCTCTCTCCTTGATCTTGAGCCGTTAGATTAAAGTTGTGAGCACCCGGATCATTGACGTGGCATATTTGTGTTAGTTATGTGAGTGTAAACACTCACATACGTCACATCACCCAATCGCAATCCTTCTTTCAGCCACATGGATTGGGTTAGGGAATGGGATGATAGTGATGGATGGGTTAAGGAGTGTGAGAGGGTTATTAACCCTATGGTTAATTAGGATGGGAGTGAGGGGTTAAGAAACTAGGGTTCATTGGGTGTTCTTGAGGGATTCGGTGTGTGTGAGTGTGTTTAATCTATTTTGGGGGAAATAAGTGAATAGTAAATGTTAAAAAGTTATAACATAAGCCGGGTTGGTCGGGTTAGGGTTGGGGTAGGATCGGGTTGAATTGGGTTAGGGGTTTGCTTGTGATTGGTTGAGAGGGAATCCACGGGTTTATTTGACCCGGTCATATGACCCGCGACTTTTGTATCTATGAGGTAATAACACATATCCGGCCTTGTGTTTGGCAAGCACCATTTCAAGTATAAATTATAACTTCTTAATTGCCAAAATACCCCTGTGAACTTATAAACAATGGAGTTGGGTTTGGTTGACTTGTGGTGTAGCTGCAGTTGACTGAAGAAAGGCTGAGGCATGATTCATATTTATACAGGCGATCTATACAAATGTTAACACAGGCAATCAATACACCATTGTAAAGGCGATCTATACATGTAAATTTAAAAGGACGATCTATACTTAGGTGTCATAAACAGGCAATCTATACATAAAATATTGTATAGGCGATCAATACATAATTTTAACACAGGCGATCTATACCTTGGTAGTTTTCACAGGCGATCTATACACCATCTTAAGGCAAACTATACTTGATTTTTTTCTAAATAGAATTAATCTTGTAATCTTGGTAATTCAACCTCACAACCTAATCTAAATATAATTTATCCTTATCTTGTCATTTAGTGATTAAGTTAGGTATAATTTTCCTTAGAAGTCTTAAATGTTTGCCTTGATTTCATTAGTTTGCCTATAGTCTATATGGTATATGACTGTGTGTGTATCCTAGTTGCATAAGTATCAGCGCTTTGCATTGTGTGCTTATGTATCAATTTGTTGCATAGTAATGGTTTGCCTATCACCTTTGTAAACCCTGTCTTGCATCAATAATCTTGAATCATAATCTAGATTGTCTTTCAGTGTTATATATATTTGCTTGTATATGAACTGTATGTGACAAATCTTAGCAGAATCATGACTTCCATCACTGCTCAACAAACCAAGCTTGATCTTGAGCTTGTTCCCAAATAGAATCGACTTGTCATTGGAAAATTCAATGGAAGAATCCCTCGTGGATTAAAACCAAAAGAAGAAACATTTCAAGTTGTTCTGGATGCTCTTGCACTCACTACTTGCTATCCTGCATTTATCATCACTGCTGATGTCCCTGAAGTGTACATGCATCAATTCTGGAATTCTGTATACAAGCATGACACCTTCTACAGATTCAAGATTGACAAGAAGAAAAGATTCAAACTCACTTTGGAAGTCTTCAGAGATATCTTTCAGATTTGCCCAAGAATACAGGGTCGAGACTTTGATGCCCTTCCTTTTGAAGAAGACACTATATCTTTCTTAAGAGATCTCGGTCATGCTGGGGTTATCAATTCACTCAATGATGTTGTTGTCGATAAGATGAATTAACCTTGGAGAACCTTTGCTGCTCTTATCAACAGAAGTTTATCTGGAAAGACTAGTGCTCTTGACAAACTTTGTCTTTCCCGTGCACAAATACTTTGGGGCATGTACCATCAGAAGTATGTAGACTATGTAGAGCTACTATGAGAAGACTTCATTTATCAGATTGACAACAAAGTCTACAAAAAGCAAGAAAAGATGTACTACCCTCGATTCACAAAAGTTATCATCCACCACTTTCTGATTCAAGATAAGACACATTCATGGAGAAACAAAATTGGGATGCACACATCAAAGGATGACTACTTGATTAACACATTAAGATTTGTTTCAAGAAAATAAGCATCTCAGATCTATAGAGTTGTTCTACCTGATTGTTTGACCAGTCCAGAGATGAAAGAATCCAAGGCTTACAAGACTTATCTTAGCTACGCTACAGGTGTTGTACCTTCCAAGATTGACAGAAAATTCAAGAAAGCGTCTCCATCTAAGAAAGATAACGTTCCTATCCAAGAAGATGAAGAACCTGTCCAGATAGGCAAACGAGTTAAGAGATCTGCCAAGAAATCTTTAACTACTCCAGCTGCAAGTATTGTCATCAGAGAGACTCCAGTGAAGACCAAGTCTATAGGAAAGGAAAAGGTGGATATTTCACGTGGAAAAGGTATTGAGCTGTTATCTAAAGTAGCTTTGGCTGAAAAAGCTCAGTTGAAAGAAGTAAGGAAAAAGAGCTTAAGGGACTTTCACAAGACACATCCTAGTGGTTCTGGTACGGTTGCTGAAAAACCTCCAAGTGTTGAAAAGATCACACCTACTATCACAAGTGAAAGAACTGGTGATAAATCAGGGGTTCTTGATGTGGCAGAAGATGACTCAACTGAGAGTGATTTTAAGTCTTGGGGTAATCATGAAGATGACAGCAATGATGAACAAGAATCAAAGGATGAAAGCAGTGAGCAGGAGAATGAAAGTGAAGAGCAAGAATCTGATGATTCAGAGCAAGAAGATGAATCTGTTGATGATGATCAAGAAGAGGAGGAGTTTGTTCATACTCCTTCTCCCACTAATGATAAAGATGATGAAAATTTGGAATCAGAAAGTGATGAAGTGATTAAAAGTGATAAAGAAAAGGGATTGGATGATATTGATTATCAATTTAATGATGATGTTGATGCAAGATTGAAAGAAGCCACTCAGACTGATAAATAGGTTGTTCAAGGTGAGGGTGATGATGCTGAAATGATTGACGCTCAACTAGGGAATGAAAATTTGGAAACTACTCAAGAACAAGTTGTTGAAGATGCTCGTGTGTCAATTTCTACTGTTACGAAGAAGACTGAAGCTCCTGCTACTAGTTCTTCTTGTTCATCCGCCTTGGCATTAAATTTCCTAATTTTTTCAGATATTCCTCATACTGATGCAGAAATTATTTCTCCACTAGATGTTCATGCCCACCATGAAGTCCCGAGAACTCAAGAACCCACTCTTCTTACAATACCGTTCTTTGTTATCTCTAAATCATCACCTGTATACACAAAAATAAATCAATCATCACAAACCTTCACACCTCCACCAATACTGACAACACCCACTCCTCCGCCGACAATTAAAACTAAAAATCCTTTATCTACTCTACCTGATTTCTCATCAGTCTTTCGATTCAACGATAGAATCATAGCATTGGAAAAAGAAGTTGTTGAACTTAAGAAAGACCCTCTACACACTCAAGTGACATCTTTAGTTGACAGTCATCTTGACACAAGGTTGGGAGAAACCATAGACGAATTCATGAAATTCTTTCCAGAATCTCTCATGACAAGAATCAAAGAGCAAGTAAAAGATCAACTGCCTCAGATTCTGCCCAAGGAAGTGTCTAACTTCGCTCCACCTGTGATCGAAGAGTTGATTAAAGAATCACGTGTTGAAGTTACTCTAGCAAAGGTGTCTTCTCAACCACATTCTACTTATGAGGCTACTTCTACACTTACTGAATTTGAGTTAAAGAAGATCCTCATCGACAAAATGGAGAAAAGTAAATCATATCTGGAAGCTCCCGAACACCGAGATTGCTATGATAGTTTGAAAAAATCTTACGATATCGATAAAGATTTCTTCTTCTCTTATGATGTATATTCATTAAAGCGTGGCCGAATAGACAAGGATAAAGATGAAGACCCTTCCGCTGGATCAGACCGAGGGTTAAAGAAGAGAAAGACAAGAAAAGATGCAGAACCAACCACAGGTCAGAAAAAGGAAGATTCAACGTCTGGCTCTTCTAAAGGCACCAAGTCTCAACCGAAATCTTCTAGAAAGTCTATTCAATCAGAGGAACTAGTGTTCGAGGTTGCAGACTCAGATATGCCACAAGATTAAGAAGGGAATCTGGGTGATAATGAAGATGAACCAAGGAAAGAGACTGCCTCTAGACGTGACTGGTTCAAGAAACCTACGTCACCTCAAGAACCCACTGACCTTGACTGGTATGTTGGCAAGACTACACAAGAAGGACCAACTCAATTATTTGATGACTTTAGTAACTTCTACTTCTACTGATAAATCGTTGAAGGACTTTGATGAATTGATGAGCACTCCAATAGACTTCTCTGGATACATTATGAATGGGCTAAAAATTGAGAATTTAACTCAAGAAATCCTGCTAGGACCAGCATTCAGACTACTCAAAGGCACACGCTCTAATTATGCTGAATTAGAATATGACTTTGAAGAATGCTATAAGGCTCTTTTAGAAAAGCTTGATTGGGAAAATCCTGAAGGCGGTGACTATCCATTTGATCTTTCCAAACCCCTTCCTTTGATCAAGCGTGGAAAACGTCAAAAAGTACCATTCGAATTCTTCATCAACAATGATCTCAAGTATCTATAAGGAGGAATTTCGACTATGACATACACGACGTCTACTACCAAGACAAAGGCCGCTAAGTATAATCTACCAGGCATTAAAGATATGGTTCCAAACATATGGAGTCCTGTTAAGGTTGCTTATGATAAATATGCATTATGGGACATCTCACATTGGAGAGAACAACGTAAGTCCTTCTATGCATATGCAAGAGTCATACAATCAAGAGGAGATGTATATTCTACAAAACGTATTCTGGTAGTCACTCATGTCAAGGTTATGAGGAAACATGGATAGGGGTACTTGGAAGAGATTGTAGTAAGAAGGGCTGATAACGTATTATACAAATTCAAGGAAGGTGACTTTCCACGACTTCGGATCAATGATATCGAGGATATGTTAATTCTTGTGGTTCAGAATCGACTCACAGTTCTTTCAGGGGATGATGTTGCTGACTTCACAATAGCCTTAAGAATGTTCACCAAAAGTTTGGTTATTCAGAAGCGAGTCTAGGATCTTCAACTTGGAGTTGAAAGTTATCAAAAGAAGATCAATGTCACCAAGCCTGATACTATAAGACCATATCTGAGAAAAAGGCACCCGTACACTCCATACAAAGACCCTCAAGGGTTCATTGATGTCGACGACTTCGAGAGGAAGAGGTTGATGCGCTTCGACGAACTGTACAAGTTCAGTGATGGCACGTTAACAATACTTCTTTCTTCGCTCGAAGACATTACCAAGAATATCGACAGGGAGTACTTACCAAAGAGAACATGGAGCACATTAGAAAAGAAAAGAGCTCATTTCATGATCAAGGACATCAACAAGCTGCTAAAGGAAAGGAGGATGATGAAGAGTTTTGTAACACCCCCATAAAATCACAACGCAGCGGAATACCACTTTGGGGTGCTACTTCATAGTATAAAGTACAAGTTACAGAAAACGACCTCAAAAGAGACGTTAATAAAATGTCACATTCGATTAAAATTTTCAGAGTAAAATCAGGTTCCAATAATTTATAATTTAATAAGATTACAAGATTTCAAACGTGGATCATTTTATATATTTAAGGAAAAATAGTTATCGAATGTGAAGAAAACCAAGTCCTTGAAGTTTAAATATCCACGCGACTTGAATGCTCCCAATGCTCAGCTAGCAATATGATAACTTGAGAAAATACATGCAAAAATGTCAAAAATAATGTTGGTGAATTTATAGGTTTAAGTAAATCAGTATTGAAATAATTTAAGAAATATTTCAGTAAGAAAAGTAGCGTTACTACATTTCAAAGTATTATTTCCGAAATCCAAGTAGTGATTTAATAAATCAAGCAATGTTGAGTAGTGGACCACAAGATTAAAGTAATGTAGACAAGAGAAATAAATTCACCAACTCTAAATGGAATATATATTATTGCGCTAAGCTCATGACACCGACTCCTTAACAAGATTTTTGCCCCAATAAAAGTAGGGTATACTGCTAATAACCCTAAGGATACCTCAAATGTTAAGTGTGTCACATGGTTATCTAAAAAACCATAAAGTCCGGAAAAGTAGACGGGGATTGTCAGTCCTGATAGATCTATCCATAACATTCGCGCTCACTACAATAGCAACTGACGGTTCATGATAAATAGGGGACTTAGGTAGCAGAGAAAGGACTTAGGCAATAATATTCAGGTAATAATCTGGATAGCATACAATTTGAAAAGCACTTGTGTCCAAAGTAAAACAAGTAATGTGTTCAAAACTCACGGTTTTCATATGTAGGAATTTAATGATCTCAAATGATGTAGCAAACAAATAAAGCTTTAATCAGTTCATAAGAAACAGCCATGTATCACACATGTTTTAGAAGTCATGTAGTAAGCAAGAAAAAGCTTTAGTAAAAGTAATCATGTAACGCTTATGTAGTAGAAATCAATGAGTTTTCTTAGTAAAACGAGCATGTATTCTCACCTCGAAAATAGTTTATGAAAACCTTTAAAAGAGAAAAGGTGGGGCTATGAACTCACCTAGGAGTGATGAAGACCAGAAGTGATATGGATCTTTGGACGAGCGAGAAGCGTCTAAGCACAACCTAAAAGATGTGATGCGGCTTAGAATGATAAAGAAAATCAATACGTAAAAGTAAATTAAATGATCACGAGATATGTTTCCGAGATATGCATGGCATTGCATTATAACTTATACTACATTAAGTGTCTACCAAGTCTCGCTTAGCGATTCTTATTCTATTACTATGTGGCCGAACTTTTATTTCTCAAATCAAGACGTAAAATCATGATGCTGAATTTTTAGTCAACTTTACAAGACCATATCCCTTAACCTATAAAAATTACAAGGATGGGGCTTTCATCATTGGAAAGATACTTAAGTCTAGTTTCCATAACATTAGGCCTTTTAATCAAACCATTTACCAATCCACGGGAAATGAGTTTTTACTAATCATAACTCAAAACAGAAAGTTCGCTGAATATCTAACGCTTACGATTTTGGCCATAAATCCTATTCTGTAATAGCAATCAAGTTGAATCTAAAGAGATATGAAATATTATGATGTCTAGTGTTTAACCATGTTTTAAAAATCCAGCACTTTAGTGCAAAAATCTGGAGTTAAATCCCTTTTTCAAACAGTAGTTCAGAACTGACTAGTTTCCGTAAATCGGCCATATCTCACTCATCTGGAGAAGATATGGCTCTATCCAATTTGACACATGTACCTTGAACTTATTTCTACAACCCCATAAAATAATCCAGACCTTCTTAGGCCAAAATTTTGCTGCAATTAACCCATTTATACTGCTGGTCTGCAGCAGTCCCAAACTTTCCTACCAAACACTAATTTTGACGTATTTTCCAAACCGTAATAGCTATTAAAGTGAATCCACTTAGAGAAGTTAGATTAAGATGTTTACTACTGAGATTTAACTTCTTCTTTCTACATTTTAGAGTATTAATCTAGAGTTTAACTCGTTTTCCAAACAATGTTCCAGATTTAACTAGCAATCGTAAAACGGCCATAACTCCCTCATCCGGAGGAGTTGATAAACAATCCAATTAGCCACATGAACCTTATAACTTTATTAATCAACATATAATTTATTCACAGGCTCAGGCCAAAATTATTGGGAAAAGCACGTTTTGCTATTGACCTGGAAACAGGCCTAAAATACTTCAAAAACCCTTCCAAAACTTAACCAAATCACCAATTATTCACTTGCAATGCCATAACATATCCTAATAACATATATCACACATCAAAACATGATGTTCATGATCAAATTAAAAATCAAATACTTCAAGAACATGCATGCTCATAGGAGGTAAAATCAAACACATGCATTAGTATAGGAATTAATCAATGAAAAATGGTTTAAGAATAACTCACAAACACAATAGAAAACAAGAAAAAGATCAATCACAATTTCTTCCTGGTTTTCTTTGTTTAGCCGAAACCCACACAACAAGGGAAATCAAACCCTAACTTTTCTTGACTCTAAATCTTGTAATATCGCATGCAATTAAACCCTTGTTGCTTCAATTGTACCCAAAAATCAATGAAACCCTAAGATCCCAAAATCTTTAAAGAATTATGAACTTGAAAAATCTTGGTGCATGGTCAATTTTAAAGGAAAATAATGATGGGGTTTTAATATAGGAATGATTTAGGGATGAATGGGATTGATTTGAAAGTGTTTGATGATGGATTTTGGTGGTTTTAGTGTGGTGGTCGTCAAGCAGCAGAACAAGGGGAGGAGACATCGAAGTTTTTGTTTAACTGTGTTTTTTTTGTAAAAAGGGTCCAACCCTTTTATATTAAGTCAAACTTACTAAATTTCTTATGGGGTTGTTTCGCTTTTGATATTGTTGGAGCCAGTGACGAAACCAAGATTCTATATGCGGGTGGGCCAAATTGGTGAGTAACAATTAACCGATTGGATATCGATGCTAGAAATTAATTTAGTTTTAATTGCATGGATACTAAGGAAAATAACTTGCATGATAAAACTGGCTAAAATATATCTTACATATAACTGTAGTTTTCATATCACAAACTTTGAATATACGATTTATCATTTTTGGGATTTAGGTAGGCCAAAATTCAAAATCATCTTGAAATTGACCATTTTTAAACTAAGAATGTAGTAACTCTTTAAATGTTGGGGTGGGCCTTGGCCAACCCAACTACAAGCATAGCTCCGTCCCTGGTTGGAGCTAAATAATAATAAGGGGTGTTTGGCTTTTAGTTTTGTAGGAGCTAATTAAAAGAAAAAGGTTGGCTTGGTTTTTATATTATTTTTATTATTATTTTAGTTTTTTCTAAAACATTTATACCAAAATATTTGTTTTTAAACACTTAGTTAAAACATTAAAATTGTAAAAACATTATTTTGACGCGGTTTCGGTCAAACGCGGATAAAAGTCAAAAAGTACCAAAATGAAAATAATTAAGCTATCGAAGCTAAAATATGAAATTGTTGATTTCTTAAATGATTTAACGGATAAATATCCAAAGCACGACGCGAAAATAGTTAGAAACGACAATTTCCGTTAAAGTGACTTAAAACAAAATTAATAATTTCCATAGAAATTAAAAATAAAAATTAATGCTCAGTTTAAATATTGATTTTGAATTCGGGTTGTTAAAGTATCTACCCCTTTAGGGAGCGACGTCCTGGCGCTCAATTCGTCTGAATCGTCTTCGGTTAAATTGTGAAGAGATGAGGATATAGACAAGTCATCGTCGAGGTTTCCAACGGAAACTAAATGAGAAAAAGTCAGAACATCAAATATATGCAATGAGCATGAGCGAACGGATTGAATGTCATGAGAATCCTTAAAAAGGAAAGATAAAATACATGACTCGTAGAATAATTGGAAACGAGGAATTTAACAAGTCGTCAATTCTTAAGAGCGATTAAGGGTTCATTACTATTAGCTTATCAAGTTCACCGCGGTTGATACAAATTCGGAAAAACCCATATAACAAATCACGAGTCAAAAGAAGTTCATAGCCTAAAGGATGATTCGTACGCACGCTATGTCGGATACACATAAGCCAACTCATTTATAATTTGTCACTTACAAAAAGAGGCGTCCCAATCCTTATAAGTAATAATTTATAAACTTATGGTTCGGCGGTTTATAATTTCCTTATTCAAATGAAGAAGCGTCCTAATTCATTTCAATAAGACGATTATAAATCATCCTACTTAAGCATGGCCGACACAAAACATAATATCAAAACAATGTTACAATAAGTAAAAAAAAGTGTCTACTTGACAGCATGATTCTTCAAAATCATAAGAAGTAACAAGAAGAGTAATGAGACGTTAGTCCATCATGTTCCAAAGGTAAGTGCCAAAAGACGGCACGATCCGAGGTGACAAGATAAAGTTGTACTCCCATTAATTGGAAGATTTCAAAACAATGGATTACAAACACAACATACGCGATTCAAAAGCATAAGAAGAGTGTTCGGACTCGGAGTCGAACAATAAAATAACTAGTGGAATTGACAAAGTACACCGAATGTCAATATTATCAAAAAGGAAATGAAATAAAGTCACGTTATTGTTTCGGAGATCACCGCATCGCTCATAAAATATCAAAGAAAAAGAACTTATTAAGACTTACCGTAGTACTATACACATATGTAAGTAATTATCATTACATAAACATTTCTGCCCTTTGCAATTTGACTTAATGGACTTATATTTCAAAATCCGTAATAGGTATAAACGAATGGTTTTTGCCTTAAACAAGATGTTAGACTCTAGTTTACTGAGATTACAAGATACATACTCAAAGTGTTAAGATCCTAAGTGAATTTATCATTTTACCATCATGTGCCAACTCTGATTATTTAAAACGTTTTCTTGTTTTATCGTTTTTAGCATAATTCTCATTTTATAACTCCGTTTGACCCAAAACGAAAGCCCACGTCTAAGTTTATCTAATTCCTACAGGTTTGGTTTGAAAAAATGAGGTACTTAGTATGAAAACATCTGGACATAAACTCATTTGAAAATCTGGTTACAATTTCTAATTAGTTTCGCCATTTTGGTCGTAACTCATTCATCCGGAATGGTTAAGGCTCTATCCAAAGAACCATATGGTCCTCATATGTTTTACCCATCACCCATGTAGAAACCCAGTAGCCTCCAAGTAAAATAAAATTAGTTATAATCCTAACTATCTGCATTACAAATTATGGGTACACACTAAGTTTGTTTCCACGGTTTTGGTCGTATCTTGACCATCCGAAAGAGTTGGCGTTCCATCACATTCGCCACTAGGACCTAACATATTAGCATATTCATTAATGCAAAGATACAGTAGGATTTAAGCCAAAATTTTCCCATTAAAATACCAACTTTACTCGAAAGTTCCAAAAAAAATAGCCGAAAGTAACCATAAATAGTCAACACTTATAGGAATTACTATTATATATATAGATGGCGGAGATCCTGAAGATAAGCGTAAGAATTTAAGAGGAGAGTAGCTCAAATATGAACGAGTATCCTTATATAATACTAGTATTGACGTTCGAGGGAGAAAAATAAGGAAGTAGGAAGTAAGCGATAGTCGAAGTAATCAACGTATATATATAATCGGCCGATATAAAGCAAATAATATGACGTCATAAGATAGACGTATGAGAGCGAAATAATAACCAAGTATTATATACTAATTATTAATGTAATAGCAATAAAGATGCAAAAGAGAGCATATAAGTTACCTGGGAGCAAGCGCGCGCGGATATCGGACAATGGTGAAGGACTCTTAAATTTTTTTGAAAAACGGTTATAGTCTAGGGTTTTGAAAACGACCTAGTTCGCTACAATGAGTGCTCTGATACCAATCTGTAACACCCCCATAAAATCACAACGCAATGGAATACCACTTTGGGGTGCTACTTTATAGTATAAAGTACAAGTTACAGAAAACGACCTCAAAAGAGACGTTAATAAAATGTCATATTCGATTAAAATTTTCAGAGTAAAATCAGGTCCCAATAATTTATATTTTAATAAGATTACAAGATTTCAAACGTGGATCATTTTGTATATTTAAGGAAAAATAGTTATCGAATGTGAAGAAAACCAAGTCCTTGAAGTTTAAATATCCACGCGACTCGAATGCTCCCAATGCTCAGCTAGCAATATGATAAACTGAGAAAATACATGCAAAAACGTCAACAATAATGTTGGTTAATTCATAGGTTTAAGTAAATCAGTATTGAAATAATTTAAGAAATATTTCAGTAAGAAAAGTAGCATTACAACATTTCAAAGTATTATTTCCGAAATCCAAGTAGTGATTCAATAAATCAAGCAATGTTGAGTAGTGGACCACAAGATTAAAGTAATGTAGACAAGAGAAACAAATTCACCAAGTCTAAATGGAATATATATTATTGCGCTAAGCTCATGACACCGACACCTTAACAAGATTTTTGCCCTAATAAAAGTAGGGTATACTACTAATAACCCCAAGGATACCTCAAATGTTAAGTGCATCACATGGTTATCTAAAAACCATAAAGTCCGGAAAAGTAGACGGGATTTTCAGTCCCGATAGATCTATCCACAACATTCGCGCTCACTACAATAGCAACTGACGGTTCATGATAAACAGGGGACTTAGGTGGCAGAGAAAGGACTTAGGCAATAATATTCAGGCAATAATCTGGATAGCATACAATTTGAAAAGCACTCGTGTCTAAAGTAAAACAAGTAATGTGTTCAAAACTCACGGTTTTCATATGTAGGAATTTAATGATCTCAAATGATGTAGTAAACAAATCAAGCTTTAATCAGTTCATAAGAAACAGCCATGTATCACACATGTTTTAGAAGTCATGTAGTAAGCAAGAAAAAGCTTTAGTAAAAGTAATCATGTAACGCTTATGTAGTAGAAATCAATGAGTTTTCTTAGTAAAACGAGCATGTATTCTCACCCCAAAAACAGTTTATGAAAACCTTTAAAAGAGAAAAGGTGGGGCTATGAACTCACCTAGGAGTGATGAAGACCAGAAGTGATATGGATCTTCGGATGAGCGAGAAGCGTCTAAGCACAACCTAAAAGATGTGATGCGGCTTAGAATGATAAAGAAGATCGATACGTAAAAGTAAATTAAATGATCACGAGATATGTTTCCGAGATATGCATGGCATTGCATTATAACTTAACCGAAGTATTTTTATTCCCAAATTGGTATACAACCTGCACTTATACTACATTAAGTGTCTACCAAGTCTCGCTTAGCGATTCTTATCCTATTACTATGTGGCCGCACTTTTATTTCTCAAATCAAGACGTAAAATCATGATGCTGAATTTTTAGTCAACTTTACAAGACCATATCCCTTAACCTATAAAAGATACAAGGATGGGGTTTTCACCCCTGGAAAGATACTTAAGTCTAGTTTCCAGAACATTAGGCCTTTTAATCAAACCATTTACCAATCCACGGGAAATGAGTTTTTACTAATCATAACTCAAAATAGAAAGTTCGCTGAATTTCTAACGCTTACGATTTTGGCCATAAATCCTATTCTATAATAGCAATCAAGTTGAATCAAAAGAGAGATGAAAGCTTATGATGTCTAGTGTTTAACCATGTTTTAAAAACCCAGCACTTTAGTGCAAAAACATGGAGTTAAATCCCTTTTTCAAACAGTAGTTTAGAACTGACTAGTTTCTGTAAATCGGTCATATCTCACTCATCCGGGGGAGATGTGGCTCTATCCAATTTGACACATGTACCTTGAACTTATTTCTACAACCCTAAAAAACAATTCAGACCTTCTTAGGCCAAATGTTTGCTGTTATTTACCCATTTATACTGCTCGTCTGCAGCAGTCCCAAATTTTCCTACCAAACACTAATTTTGACGTATTTTCCAAACCGTAATAGCTATTAAAGTGAATCCACTTAGAGAAGTTAGATTAAGATGTATACTACTGAGATTAGCTTTCCTATCCTACATTTTAGAGTATTAATCTGGAGTTTAACTCGTTTTCCAAATAATGTTCCAGATTTGACTAGCAATCGTAAAACGGCGATAACTCCCTCATCCGGAGGAGTTGATAAACCATCCAATTAGCCACATGAAACTTATAACTATATCTATCCAACCATATAATTTGTTCACAGGATCCAGGCCAATAATTATTGAGAAAATCCACGTTTTGCTACTGACCTGGAAACAGTCCCTAAAACTACTTCAAAACCCTTCCAAAACTTAACCAAATCACCAATTATTCACTTGCAATGCCATAACATATCCTAATAACATATCTCACATATCAAAACATGATGTTCATGATCAAATTAAAAATCAAATACTTCAAGAACATGCATGCTCATAGGCGGTAAAATCAAACACATGCATTAGTATAGGAATTAATCAATGAAAAAGGGTTTAAGAATAACTCACAAACATAATAGAAAACAAGAAAAAGATCAATCACAATTTCTTCCTTTTTTTCTTTGTTTAGCCGAAACCCACACAACAAAGGAAATCAAACCCTAACTTTTCTTGACTCCAAATCTTATAATATCGCATGCAATTAAACCTTTGTTGCTTCAATTGTACCCAAAAATCAATGAAACCCTAAGATCCCAAAATCTTTAAAGAATTATGAACTTGAAAAATCTTGGTGCATGGTCAATTTTAAAGGAAAATAATGATGGGGTTTTAATATAGGAATGATTTGGGGATGAATGGGATTGATTTGGAAGTGTTTGATGATGGAGTTTGATGGTATTGGTTTGGTGGTCGTTGAGCAACAGAACAAGGGGAGAAGACACCGAAGTTTTTGTTTAAGTGTGTTTTTTTTGTAAAAAGGGTCCAACCCTTTTATATTAAGTCAAACTTTTCTAAATTTCTTATGGGGTTGTTTGGTTTTTGATATTGTTGGAGCTAAATAATAATAAAGGGTGTTTGGCTTTTAGTTTAGTAGGAGCTAATTAAAAGAAAAAGGTTGGCTTGGTTTTTATATTATTATTATTATTTTTTTCTAAAACATTTATACCAAAATATTTGTTTTTAAACACTTAGTTAAAACATTAAAATTGTAAAAACATTATTTTGACGCGGTTTCGGCCAAACGCGGATAAAAGTCGAAAAGTACCAAAATGAAAATAATTAAGCTATCGAAGCTAAAATATGAAATTGTTGATTTTTTAAATTATTTAACGGATAAATATCCAAAGCACGACGCGAAAATAGTTAGAAACGACAATTTCCGTTAAAATGACTTAAAACAAAATTAATAATTTCCATAGAAATTAAAAATAAAAATTAAAGCTCGGTTTAAATATTGATTTTGAATTCGGGTTGTTAAACATTACTTAAATGAAATGTTGAGTAATCAAAAACCATCCAGAAATAATTAGGTTTGGGATTCAATTCACTTGAAGCATCAACTATTAGAACTAAGGAAATAAAATTTGTGAAATCTTAAAAAGAAACGTCTCCTGGTGGAGGTCCCTTAAATGGGGCGGCCCCCATATTGCAGAAAACGGCTCCCAAGCAATTATGGGGACCGTGGTCTGTTCACAGGTTCTTGAGAAGAAATCTGTTTCTTTTCAGTAAATCCATTTTGGGTACTAGACCTAAAAATATAATGGTAAAAAGTTTAAAGTTCTAGTTGCTAGTGATAATAAAGTTAAACGATTTTACAAAGCAATCGATAAAACACGAGTATGGATTTTCAAAACCAATATTTAGATTCAAAATACTCCTACCACCTAGATATGTCATAATATATTATCCTCGTCTAAGACACCGCAACAAAAAAGGAAACGTTGGTTTCGAGGAAAACCAACCTTGTGGTTTTCCTGTAACTTGGAACAACTTTCCAACGGTACCAAAGTTACATGCCATGGGAAATGTGTTTTCCATTTCCACATCCCAACCAATTGCATCAAATGCAAGGGATGTTTAGCACTAACAACTTTGGACCCATGAGATATTGGGGACCAAATGTTTGAGTTATTGTCTTATATAAATAGATATGCCTTTGAGTCGATTTGGAACCCGATAAGTGGATAAAGGATAGAGATGCTCTAAAAACACCATGAGGGTAACCGAAAGCTCTTCTCTGATACAAGGCATACAACGGAGGTTAATTTTATTTTTGGTAGCAATCTTAAGCGGTAACTTATTGGCAAAGTACGATTTCGAAGGGACCTCTCTTAAAATAGATTATGGTAGATCATGTAGATAAACCTAAGATTTTTTGAAATTGTTAGTGTAGGGAACAAATATGTGTTATAAGTGTATAACTTTTTCTGAACATGATAGTGAAATCAATAAGGATGGTAAGGTTATAGGTAGTGGTTATTAGGAAGAAAGGCTTATATGTGATGAAATTAAGAAATAAGCCAAAAGACAAAATTTGTCTTACAAAACCATTGATGCCAGAAAAATCCACGTGTGCATTAGGAGACTTAGTTCATGCTAATATGCGTCTCATTCAATCGTTAGCATCTAAGGAATTAGTTAGAAACTTTCCTAAGCTTAAGTTTGATCAACATTTCTGTGATGCTTGCAAAATTGGAAAACAAGCTCACGCTAGTCACAAAGCTAAGAATATAGTCTCAATGACTAGATTCTTAGAACTCCTTCATTAGATCTCTTAGGTTCATCCGCTGGTTACCAGAGTCTACGGAGGAAACGGAAACCGCTACACCTTAGTCATAGTAGATGACTACTCTAGGTATACTTGGACTAAGATTCCTTAAAGATAAAACCGAAGCCTTCAATTAATTCGAGATATTTAGTAAGAAAATTCAAAACCAATTAGGATGTACAATAGTGTCAATAAGAACCGACCACGGTAGGGAATTTGATAATGAGGTGCAATTTGGAGAGTTTTGTAATGCCAATGGAATTACACGTAACTTCTCGGCTCCACGAACTCCACAATCAAAAAGGCGTGGTAGCTAGGAAAATTATTAACACTAAAAGAATGAGTAGAACAATGGTTTAATTTTTTTTTTATTGAATGAACAATCGTTACCATAAAAGTTTTGGTGTAACGCCGTAGATACTTCAATTATCATTCTCAACGATCCGTAATTAGTGCCATCTAGGAAAACCACCTAATGAACTCCTGTGAGGTTAGGATACTAATCTTGATTATTTTAGAATGTTTGGAAGCAAGTGCTAATTTTAAACACTAAAGGACTACCTCATCTAAGTTTTGACCCAAATTCATACGAAGGTGTTCTTTTTAGGTTCTCAAAATAGTAATAGCCTGCTTCATCCTTAATAAACACCACTAGGAAATCGAAGAATCACTCAAGTGACATTTGATGGAAACTCCTCCACCCTTTTAAGACATTACACCTTAGTGGATGATGAGACTTAGATGAAGAAGAATGAAAATTAAGGTTACTAAAAGAAAATCTTAGAAATTGACATTAGGGATGAAACTTTAGAGAGAGATGATGAATTGAAATTAGTCAATATTAAGGAATATAGGAACCATCCATAGAAATGTCATAGGAAACCTTAACAAAGAATACTCTTAGGTAACAAGCCAAAACAGATTAACTTCTTTTGTTTTATATTAATATAGAACCACTGGAACAAACCCAACAAGGTGTTAGTTATGAAGTCTCGGTAAGCATTGAAGAGGTTGAGGAATGAAAAGGAAATGTAAGGATAAAGGGTGAAAAGAAAGAAGCCCTCTATACACTTAGGCAAAAACCGGGTCAATACATAATCTGTCGGAAACACTAAGGTGTTGTCTGACATTGAAGATAGTTATGGACCAAGTGACGCTTTGTACAACCCTCCCTGGCCACTCAAGGTCTCTCAACAGACTCTTGTTTCATTTCTCATGGAGATTACACGCATTTTTATCAACTTTCTCACTCCGAGTTAGTTGATATTGAAAAGGTGGCAGTCTGCTCCAGCCTCCGATCACTAAAAACAAAGTGCACTCTTGAGTCTAGAGCCAAAAGAGATCATCCATAAATCTCATTAGGACACTTGTCAAATCATGCTTGCTATGTCACACAATGTGAATACCAAGTTAACATATTAAGAGTCCTATGCATTATCCTTATGATTTTGCCAGAACATCCGAGTGATTTCATTCACAATAAAGATGGAAATCCTGCTTGAGCCAACATCAAACAAGCTCATGGTAGGTGACTTCTGCGATTCTATATGAATCAAACTTGTGACAACTAGAAAGAAACGACGGTACGATTCTATAAGAATCAAACTTGTTCCAGGTTATGAATTGACGATTGCTAATGAATTTTTGAAATGATTAACCCTCTCGATGTGTCACAAAAACACTTTAGCAAGTGACACGTTGATTGATTTTCAAATCAATTTTTTATTTCAATCGGTGAGATAGTAACTCGCTGGTTTACTCATATCGTGTTGTCTGCTTTGAGACGTTCCGATAATGAGAACATGCTAAGTACGATGAATCTAATACATATGTGTTAGAAAGATTCAATACTACAGCTGAAATCCTGTCAAGTAGATTCTTCTTAAATTGAATCTATCTGATCACAGGTCAATCCTCACGGAGTCGAAGGTTACTCCAACCAAACATGGGCGAATGACAAAGCCATATTCGTCCCCCTGATTTATTGCTAACTGTTTTATTTCAGGAACATGTAAAGATGGTGATGGTGGTACCTGATTCCAGCTGACTCACAAGATTCATTGCCACATGCTCATACCCAACCAACAAATAAAAAGACATCATGAAAGCTCAAGTACATGTTTCAAGACTTCCGCTACTCTGATACCGTACGTCCTTCTTGAAGCGACAAAGTATTAAAGTTAAAGAAATTTAAGAAAGATACATTATTAAAGCTTTTCAAGATTATCAAATCAAGAAAGGTATGAGCATGTCGGTCCAGAAGTCACAAGTTCACGAGATGGCAAAGTTTACAAGATGGTGAAACAAGATTATGCTTGGTTGATGACTTTAAAAAGCTCAAAGATCACACTCATGTCAAGATAAAGGAACAAACTCAGATAAAAAGTCAATGATCACTACATTAAATCACAAGTTAATGATTGAAGTTAATGACTACGAGCTCAAGACCGAAGTGAAAGCATAGTAAGCTAAGTTTAAATTTTTGTAAATTGGAGTGACCTCCCTTAGGGGGAGATTGTTAGAAATATAAAAAAGTGTCAGTCACTTCCAATATAGTTAGTCATAGCTCGTAGTAAGTTGTATGGTTAAGTTAGAAAGCTAACCGGGCCAAAGGCCCATGGATAAGCCCACTAGAGGCCCTTAGCCGGCCATTGTAAGGCATATATAAACCCTCTCCACACATGGAGAGGGTGTTGGTTGTTCATTTTTCACATTTCACTTAAGCTAATATTATCATTTTACTTTCTCTCTCTAAGTGTTCATCCAACCATCTCTTTCTCTCTCTAAAACTCTAAGTAAATCATTCCATTCTTGTGTTAAGATATTATACAGTGTTCGTCAAGGAATTAATCTATTATTGCTTCCTCGTCTAATTCCTCTAGTTTTTGATTTTCTAACCTTGACAAATGATCAGTTGCTAGGTTTTCTGTCCCCTTTTTTTGTCTTTAATTTCAATGGTGAATTCTTGGAGTAGTAGGACCTATCTGATCAGCCTTGGCTTTGCATCATGTTTCTAAACAAATACTTCAAGGCAGAATGATCAATGTAAACAACTGTCTTATACATTACTAAATAAGATCAAAATTTATAAAAAGCATATACTATAGCTAAAACTTCTTTCTTTGTGGTAGCGTATGGGATATCAAATCACACCAAATATGCAAGTATGAAAAGTGGGTTTAGAGAGAGAAAGAGGTTGGGGACTTTCTAAAGAGAGAAAGAAATAAAAGTGTGTAAATTATGAGAAGAACCAACACCCTCTCTATGTGTGGAGAGGGTATTTATAGTTACAAGTGACATATAAGGCATTTAGATCCATAGATAGTCTATGGGTCGGCCCGATTAGCTTACTAACTTATTAAACGTTTACACTAAGAGCTAGAACAGTAAAATACTAGAAGTAATCGATACTTTCTAGATTCCTAACAATCTCCCCCTAAGGGAGGTCACTCTAGTTTACAAAGGACTTAAACTCAGCATTCTATCAATGTTCTTCGATCTTGCTCGTAGTCTTGAATCTTTGTAGTGTTCTTTGATCTTGAGCTTGTTCCAACATGGTTGATAAATCCTAATCTTGAACTTCAAGAGATCATCAATCTTTCGTCATCACTTGAACATCTTTGTGATTCTTTGCCTTCTTGCGATCATGTGTCTTTTGGACCAACATGCTCATACTTTTCCTCATCTTGAAAGCTGTGTAACAATCTCCCTTGATATGATTTATCTTGAACACTTTATGACTTCAAGGAAGACGTTGAGTATCAGAGTATCGGAAGACTTCAGTAACATGTACTTAAGCTTTCATCATGTCTTTATATTTGTCGATTGAGTATGAGCATGTGCTTATGAATCCGACTTAGTTGGAACGGGGAACCGCCACCTTCGTATGAACCTAAAATTAATGGGTTAGCAATAAACAATTTATATGGGCAAACATGGCTTTATCATTCGTCCTGGTTCGGTTGTGATAACCTCCGATTTCCTATTTTACAGTATGAATACTATACCTGTGATCAGGTAAATTCAAAGAATCTCCTTGACTGGGTCTCCAGCTTAAAGTGTTGGATCCTCTAATGCATGTGCATCAGATTCCCCGTACTTGCTTGATCTCATTATCAGAACGTCTCAAAGCAGACAGCATGATAAGAGCGAATTGGTTAGTTACTATCTTACTAATTGAGTCATCAATTCATTTACTGGACCAAATCAATATCCAATTGACACAAGTTTGATCCATATAGGATCGTGCAAGTCACCTACCGCAATGCTGTTTGATGTTAACACTGGAAGGATTTCCATTCGTCACTATGAAATGCTAAAGAGCACCACACTGAAAGGATTTCCATTCGTCACTATGAAATGTTAAGGATAATGCGTAGGACACTTTAAATATCACTTGTGTTCACAATGTATGAATAACGAGTGTAAGTTAGAATAGTTTCCTAATGAGATTTATAGATTGATCTCTTTGGCTCTAGACTCGATCAGTGCGTTTTGATTTTAGTGATCGGAGGCTAGAGCAGACTGCCACCTTTTCAATACCAACTAATTCGGAGTGAGAAGTTGATAGAAATATGTTTAATCTCCGTGAGAAATGAAACAAACTTCTTTTAAGAGAAGTCTGGGTAGCTTGGGAGGGTTATGCATTGCATCATTAGGTCCATGATGACTATCTTCAATACCAACAATCAACTGTGTGATTCTGGTAGCATATGTATTGACCCGGCTTCTGCCAAAAGTATATGGAGGGCTTCTTTCTTTACACCCTTTATCCTTACATTACTTTTTAATTCTTCAACCCCTTCAATGGTATTCCAACGCGTCCTTATTATCACCATGTTGGGTTGTTCCAGTGATAACTCATGCCTTGGATAACATTTTTCTCAATCTCAGTTTACTCTTTTTTTCATATTTTACCTAAGGACTTCTACTCTATCTATTGGAGTGTCCCTGGGTAGATCCCTCCAGTTCTGGCTGGATCATGGAACAAATACATAACCCTAACCGCCTTATATCTCCTTGATAATCATAACTTGGTCGGTCATTTGGTATTTCCATCTTAGCCTAAAAACCATTTGAAAATCAATAAAGGTACATGTGATATAAATCAAAGCATTTGTACCTTGAAAGTTTCATCTTTTCATGATTGCTTTCCTACACATGTGCATCGGTATTCGAAAGCTTTTTGCACATGTAGGGAGGAAGCCGCACTTGAGTCACTAAACTCACATTTATTAGTCTTATATTTAAATTAAATTTTCTCCCCTTATAAAAAATGTCAAGTATCTTGATATTTTAGATATCAATTGATTAAAATATTAAAGTTTCTCAGGAGAAAATTGTTATCTGAGTTAGCATGTATCTTTGGAACACTTTAATGCTCCCCCTCAGATGATGAGGGTATGATATAGTGTTGAGTACATATTTTGAAATATTTTAAATTTAATGAAAAATTCATGAAAAATTGTACTCCAACACTATTCATTTATTGATCTACAGTACGTATATATACATATTCACAAGATATAGTATGAGACAGGACCTGGATTTAGCAAACCTAGAATGACAAAGTTATTTTGTCCGCGTTAGAAGTCTGTAGTTCGTCTTAACCTTCCTTCCACCAACAAATCATTCTAAGATCCTCATGATCCGTCTTTCATGCAGTGTCTTGTTGATCTTCTTTATGATTGATGTTGTTCTGTCTTGATCTTTGGTAGTTCACTTTTGTTTCGGCATGCCATCATTGTATCCTAGGACAAAGTTATGCAGCCTCACATTCATAGTATCCCGAACAGACTTGAGGGTTCCATCACTAAACTTGTACAACTCATCAACTCTCATCAGTATCTTTTTATTGTTCTTGTTTTTATAGAGGACACATATGGGTTCGTAGACAAGGGTATATGATTCTTTGTTCGAGAGTCAGCACAACTGATTGTCAGATGCGTAATATTGAGCTTTCTTTGATAACTCTCTACTACAAGCTGAACATATTCGACCCTCTTCTTAATAATGATACTTCTAGTAAAAGTACGTAGAGCATTTACCAGATCAACAATATCACCGCTTGTGAGGTTGTGAAGCTTGTATTGAACATAGAGTAGGAACATATCTTCTATGTCATTCAAATGCAGTCTTGAAAAAACTGCTTCTTTGAATGCATACTCATTCTGATATGCTCTTCTTACGACAATCTCTTTCAGTTAAACATACCAAAATTGTTTATCTACTGGTATCTTGATGAAACTGAGGATCTTCATCCGTGATTAGACTTCATGACGTAATGTAGCTGCATTTCTTGATATGTAGAATAACTAGCGTTTGGGTCCGCAGTGATGGATTCCCAATGCAGCGTTCTTGTCATAAGCCTCTTTGATTGAGCTCTATAGCCTTGGAATCATTTCTTTAATACCTTTCAATTCATACCTTGCAACCTATATCTTTGTTAATGATACAACATATTTCCTTTCCTTGTTTCTTGTCTTTAAATATTCAAGATCATTATTGAAAAAGTAATCCACATGAATAGTTAAGTGACCTAGAGGGCCTTGCATAAGTAGTGGCTTGCTCAAGTCATATGGACATCTGTCTCCTTCAGGATTTGCCCAATCAAGCTGATCCGACAATGCTAAATAGTAATGTTCTAAATTGTACTCTGGTTCAATGCTATTTCTACAGGTTCCTTCAAGTAGCTTGAAGGCTGGTCCTTCTATGTCTGCTTTGGTGATTTTGTCCTTCTTGAGATGGTTCTTAGAAAACTTTGTGAAGTCGATTGTAGAACCCATCAGATCATCAAAGGTAAGTGGGTCTTTTTCAGTGTTCACCAGCTCATTAAACTAGTTCTGTTATAGTGCATCGTCATCATTTGGTTCTTTATGCCATTCTGGATTTGGAGTTTCTGGTCTGACAACGACATCTTGCTTAAACTAAATGGAATTGTCTGGCTTGGGAGCAGCATCATCTTGTGGTTGTGATTCAACGTTTACCAAATCATCATTAACTGGTTCTTTAGCTTCCATTGCCACCTCCTGTACAACTTCTTCTGCATTCATAGGTTTATCAGTTTTAGATGGCTGAGATGGAGCTTTACCTTTCTTCGATGAGTCAGTTGGTTCTTTGTCTTTTGATCGCCCAGAATCCTTTCGTCTTCTTTTCTTCTTCTCCTTTTCAGAATCTACAGAAGGATCTTTGTCTTCGTCATCATGATGTCTCTTCTTCAGAACCTTTGATGGATCAATTTCACCTTTTGAAATTGCTTCATCAAGGCCTATTGAACCAATTAAAGCATTATATAAATCAAGATGCTTTTCATGTTCTTGAAAGGATCCACTCTTCTGCATCTTATCAAAGAGCATGCTCTTCAGCTCATATTCAGCGAAGGAGTCTGTAGAAGTAGAGGAGGACTGGAAGAGATTGATCGGATTCTTTTGGAGCACATCATGAATTGTTCATTCCATTCTGGGTTGGAAAAAATCAAACACGGCCTTTAGAAGTAGCTTTGGCAATTAATTATTGACTTCATTGATTACGTTAGCTTGTACGGATTCTTCAATTGCTTCAGCATGATCAACTTTAGACAACACTTTGACTTTCTTTTCAAGTTCTGAAAGTCTTTGCAGAACTGTTGGGGACGAATCATATTCAGATGCAATAGTAACTTAAGCTTCTGTTGTTGTTGGAAATGGTGTTGGTATTGGTGTTGTCTTTTTAGGAAACATAGAGATAACAGTATCAACGAGTGGAGTTCTTTGGCAGTCGGGTCCTCTTGATGAATAGGAACATTCACCATTGACTGTATCTCTAGTTCTGTAGGTTCTTTCAAAATGCTAGCAACTGAAATATCAAAAGAATCAATAATAAACTGATTATCATATTCAGCGGATGATAGTATGAGACTGGAACTAGACGGTGGTAATTCAGGTTTCTCCTTCTGTGTCTTAGGAATTAGAACACCTACTTGATCATGTTTAGCTTGATCATCATCTGCTTGGTCAGCTCCAACTTGTTCATCCTCAGCTTTTCCTCGACTAGATTCTCTTCATTAGCTTTTTCTTCATCAGCTATCTCTTCATCAGCAATCTCTTTATCAGCAATTTCTTCATTAGCTTTCTCTTCACCAGCATGCTCACTTTCAGCTTTCTCACTCCCAACTTTCTCTTTGTCATATTCCATTCTTTCATCATCAGAAGATAACAGTTTAATATTTTAATCATCAGATCCCCAGTCTGACTTATCGGAATCGTCCTTTGGCTCATCAGGAACCTCTGGAATAACACCAAATCCTTCAATTGAGCCTTTGGGAATCTGCTTGATTATAAACTCTTCTCTGGTAGCTCTACTTCCCTTTTTCAAGAATAGTAGTGATTGTGCAGCAGCAGGTAAAGATGCGACTCCTTTTAGCTTCTTAGACTGATCCAAGGTTTCTTTAGTTGGATCCCTGGGAATCTCTCTGCCAATGATAATACTAGTTAACCTTCGAATCAACGGTTGTACTTCGTTATCTTTTGTCACTTCAGACTCTGCAGTATCTGCTACTTCTTTAGTGACAAGATGTGTAACACACCCAAAATCACAACGCATCAGAATACCACTTGGGGTGCTACTTCATAGTTCATATACACAAGTTACAGAAAACGGCCTCAAAAGAGACATTTAATAAAATGTCACATTTGATTTAATAAAATATCAGTGTTACACAGGTCCCGAACGGTTTTGCAAAAACAACATGAGTTCAAACTTGACTCATTTCATATAGTAAAATGTTATCGAATGTAAAAGTAAACTGAGTCTTTAAATCTTTAGATATCCACGCCATACTCCCATCCAAGCAAGCACAAGCATAATCACCTAAGATAAACATGCTAAAAACGTCAACAATAATGTTGAGTAAATTCATAGAGTTTAAAAATAAGCATTTTGAACACAAGCATAGCAAAAACAAGTAGTTCACAATTAATACGATGCTAGAGCCACGAACCGAACCTTAACCGGGTGCCCATCCCGGAGTGATAGTGTTACACACTCTCGATGTTAAATACAATGTGTCTACTCGGAGTGTGACCACTACGGATCACACACCAGACAGGGTCGTTAAGCCAAATAGATCTATTCCAATGCAATTAGCGTTTACCCATCATAGATAATTAATGGTCCATGACGGAAGGGCCACCACACAGACACTCATAGCAACGAAATCACCTTCACATATCATTAAAACAAGCATGAATCTCCCTCGCGGGTTTTAAAACATTTAAAAGATTTAAATGCGAGGCTATGAACTCACCAAGAATTGATGAAGCATCGAACGAGAATTTCAACAAGGAAAAAATGGAGACAACATCTGACCCGCGACCTATAATAATGGTGCGCGTATTAGAACGCTATAATAATTATAAGGAAAATGCATAACTTGCATAAGAATGAGAAAGAAAAGAAAATAATATATTTCGACACATATAAAATCTTATATCATAGAATCCATGTGTGCGCCTTAATTCACTTATCACAACGTCCAAAATGTCTCGCCTTAAATTCATATAGCCTTTTAATCCCTTTCAACCAATTTTCCTAGTCACTTGACGAATTTCAAAGAAAAACCAAACGGTCTCAAATGGCTACCAAACTCCATTCCTAGTTACCTCAATATGTTCTTAGTCTACTGCGATATTCCCAAAACTCATTGACATTCTTAACTATTTTTCAAAAATACTTCAAGACAAAAGTGTCCGAAACAGGGTCTGTTGGAACTATGCTAATGTTGGACATGATCAGACCCATTTAAACTTTTCAGAAATATATGGAAAAATTCACGTAGTTCATACACATCATGAACTTGCTACAGCTCAGATTTCATTGAAAAATATTATGATTTGCTATGGCTTCTCATCACATTATCACAACCTAAAATCTGGTCTTGAAACGCAGTTTCGACAACAATTCTTGTAAAAATTCTTTGACCAACCTTTACTTACTAAAAATCTATGAGGCCTCTTTCGTTGGAAAGTAGACTCATTGAACTTAATTTTAGAATCAAGAAACTTAATAAAATCTATTCAGGTGGTCGAGTTATGACAATCCCAAAACGACGCAAAATTCTGCACTAAATCATTAAGTGTGCAGAATTTAGTTTTGCCAATTCCCAATCTTCTAATAGCCGTCAAATCTTGGTTATTAAGAGTTAGAAGCCGGATATTATACCGAAACGACCGTAGTGTAAGTATACCTATTAGTTGTAATTATAGTTCTCGTTATAATATTTTTATGCCTTTAAGACTTTTCCTACATCAAAATGACTATTCTAACCCATTCCGACAAATATGTAATTTTTATGAAAATTACCCATTTTGACCCGTTATCAAAATTAAGACACCTAGACGCGAATGAAAGTAAAAAGACTAATTCCTTAATCGAAATTTCAGTTTTAGTTAATATATTTTACGCCTAATCATAGGTTATAAATATAATCGACCAATACTTAAAATTTTGCCGTGTTGACTTTTTAGTATAATTTTTCTTAAGTCTGACCCGTCCAAACGACCCACTAAATCACGTTTTCACGACTCGGACTCTAAAGCAATTTGGTGTAAAACGACATTTCGGACAACTTTTCAGTTTTACTCGAGACCCGAAAGCCAACAGAAAAATGATGATATTGCACCTGCAAGTTTCTGCATAAAACTTTATTTTTCTTAAAATAATGTAGTACTTAATCCTAAGCTTTTTGACCCGTTAATATGTGTTTTTAGGCTTAGATATCCTCGCGAAAAGTTAAAACGGAATTTTAAACAACTTTTTAGTTATACCCGAGACCCAAAGCTCGACAAAACATGATGAAAATGCCCTTTTAAGATTCTGCAGCAAACTAATTTTTAACTAAGAGCTGATTGGAACTTTTACAGTCTTTCAAAATTTCAAATGGCCGCCAAACGCTCGTTTTTAAGAGTTACAGGACGTACGACCTATCGACTCGAAGCTACGGACATCCTCTACCATATTCTTATGCCTAAACTTAGTTTGAAAATAATCTCGACACCCAAAAGGGGCTGTCCAATTTTCTGCATAAATTTGCCTAACCAAAAACCCTTCCAAACGCGATTCTCACTTTGCCACAACTTCAAATCATGCCTAATCTAACCTATCCCCATTATGTAAACCAATTTCAATCATCTAATTCATCCAATCACTCAATCTAACACATGCACTATGATCTATGGATTCTTGATATAAAATCAAATACAATGATCATACAATTAAATCAACATAAAAAGGTAACAAAGATACTTACAAACACAATAGAAGAAGAGGAAACAGATTAAACAAAAACCCTTATTGGGTCTTGGTTTTAGACGAACACACAAAACCCCAATTATATCAAACCCTAACTTTTCTTGACTCCAAATCTTGCAATATCACTTGCAATTAAACCCTTATATCTCTAATTGTACCCAAAATCAATGAAACCCTTCAAACTCAAAATCTTCAAAATCAAGAACTTTGAAAAAGATAATGCATGGTTGATTTCTTGTTGTAAGGAATGATTAGGGTTAGTTTATAATTGATTTGGGATTGAATAGAATGGATTTTAGGAAGTTTGATGGATGATTTTAATGGTTTTTGGTTGTGGGTCAACGGACACGAAAGGAAAAGGGGAAAGGAGTAGCTGATTTTATTTACTGTGTGTTTATAGAAGTGTTTTAATGATAGAAGGCATTATATATGGCTTTATATGCTTTCCAAATTGGTTTATTGACTTCCTAGGCTTTTTATAAAATTAGAGGGGTGTTTGGTTTTTGGTTTTGATGATGCCTAAAACAATTAAGGAGGGTGTTTGGTTCATATATGTTATGTTTATTTATGATTATTATTATTTATATTTTATTTTTTTATAAACGTTTAGACTACATTATTTTTCTTTAAAACACTTAGTTAAAATATTAAAAAGTGTTAAAGTACTATATTTTGACACGGTTTCGGCAAAACGCGAGAAGAGTCGAGAAATACTAAATTAAAAATAAATAAGTTTCCAGAGGTAAAATATGAAATTATCGATTTCTCGAACGCTAAAACGGATAAATATTCAAAACAGGATTCGTAAATAGCTAAAGACGACGATTTTTGATAATCGGCTAAAATTAAATTCTATAAAAATTAAAAAAATAAAATTATGGCTCGGTTAAAAATATTGGCCGCGAAAATACAAAATGTTACAGTCTTCCCACCTTAAGGGAGCGCCGTCCCGATGCTCTACTTGATGTATTTGCCCCAAATTCACTTGTAACAAAATGAGGGATCTCATTCTCGAACGGATTCACACGTTCTTCACGTGACGGTTACGCGACTTCGGGCGCACTTGAAATTTCAAAGCGACTACCAATTCGATATCAAATGGTGATCTCACCGATCAACACAAAATGCACATCGTAAACCAGTCTCGTCGAAAGAGAACATATCGGTTGCGGAAATTAATTCGGAGTATACATAACTCCAACAAACGTACCATAATACTATTCACACACAATCAAGTAATTGCCATTCAAATTGATTTCACATCATTCCATGCTTGCTAAATAGTCAATCCATAAAAATCTCGACTTAATCACGGCTAAGTCACAACCAACAAAATGTCATGCTTGTTAATTATCAAGCCATGATCATTCTTCATGATGCCGTATCCATCAAGCTCGATAATCATCGCGACTCGGCGGCCCAATCATGGATATTCAAAATGACCCCTCGAGCTCGCACACGAAGTACGACAACTCGGCAGTCCACAAAATGTCTCGTCATATTTCAACGAGCCCAGAAATTGAGCCCGCTAAAAGCCACTTGCCAACGTCTCGTCATATTTCAACAAGCCCACAAACATAGGTAGGCGTTACCCCCGATCCAAATCACATTATATCACATTAGGAAATCACACAGAGGTGGCGACATAAGCACCCACATTTAGCAAGTAATTTCACACAAAATTTCACATAATTTCAACTGCGGTATAATGATTCATTACTATTAGCTTATCAAGTTCGCGACGGTCGATACACATTCGGAAAGAATCGAATGAACAATTTACGAGTCGAAAGAAGTCTAAAGAATGATTCATACAGACGAACGCACGCTATGTCAAATACACATAAGCCCACTCATTCATAATTTGTCACTTACATAAAGAGGCATCCCAATCCATGTAAGTAAAGAATTATGAACTTATGGTTCAGCGGTTTATAATTTTCTTATTCAAATGAAGAGGCGTCCTATTTCATTTCAATAAAATAATTATAAATCATCCTACTTAAGTATAGCCAGTACAAAACACAATATCAAAACAATGTTACGTTGAGAAGAAGGAGTCTCCTTGCTGGCATGATTCTTTGAAATCATAAAAAGTAACGAGAAGAATAATGAGACGTTAGTCAAACGCGTTCCAAAGGTAAATGCCAAAAGATGGCACGATTCAAGGTGACAAGTTAAAGTCGTACTCCCGTCAACTAGGAGATTTCAAAACGATGGATTACGAAACAACATATGCGATTCAAAAGCATAAGAAGAGTGTTCAAACTCGGAGTCGAATGATTAAATACCTAGTGGAATTGACAAACTACACTGAATTTCAATATTATTAAAAGGAAATAAAGTAAAGTCATGAAAACGTTTCAGAAATCATCGTATCACTCACGATGTCTTGAAATAAACGAAACCATTAAGACGTACCATAGTACCATACACATATGCAAGTAATTATCATTACGTAGATGATTTCACATTTAGGCTTCGGTTAGCATTGACATCAAACCAAGCTCGATTAAAAAGCATTGAAAACTTATACACATCATGTGGGTAGGCGTACCCCTCTGATTCGAATTCAATCACATTGGGTAGGCGTATCCATCCGATCCAAACTCACATCCCACAAGCAATAATACCAATTAGACATAAGTGACCGAAAATAGTCAACGCTTATATGAGTTGCTTTTATATAGATAGATGGCGATAATCCCGAAGATAAGTGTAAGAGATTGAAAAGAATGTAGCTCATATTTGTAGGTATCCTTATATAATATCAGTATTGATGCTCGAGGGAGTAGATGAGAAATCAGGAAGCACGCGAGAATCAAAGTGGTTACTATTTATATAACTGACCAATATAAGGTACATAGTAAGACGTCATAAGATAGTCGTAAGAGAACGAAATCATCGCCAAGCGTTAATTATTTATTATCCATGTAAATCTTTTAGAGATGCTAAATAGAGCATATAAGTTACCTGGGAGTATGCGCGCGCGGATATCGGACAACAGTGAAAGACTAGTAAAAATTCTCAAAAAACGGTTATAGTCCAGGTTTTGAAAACGACCTAGTTCCTTATAACCAGTGCTCTGATACCAATATGTAACACACCAATATCACAACGCAGCGGAATACCACTTGGGGTGATACTCCATAGTTCATACACACAAGTTACTGAAAACGACCTCAAAAGAGACGTTTAATAAAATGTCACATTCGATTTAATAAAATATCAGAGTTACACAGGTCCCGAACGGTTTTGCAAAAACAACATGAGTTAAAACTTGACTCATTTAATATAGTAAAATGTTATCGAATGTGAAAGTAAACAGAGTCTTTAAATCTTTAGATATCCACGCCATACTCCCATCCAAGCAAGCACAAGCATAATCACCTGAGATAAACATGCTAAAAACGTCAACAATAATGTTGAGTAAATTCATAGAGTTTATAAATAACCATTTTGAACACAAGCATAGCAAAAACAAGTAGTTCACAATCAATACGATGCTAGAGCCACGAACCGAACCTTAACTAGGAGCCCATCCCGGAGTGATAGTGTTACACTCCCGATGCTAAATACAATGTGTCTACTCGGAGTGTGACCATTACGAATCACACATCAGACAGGGTCGTTAGGCCAAATAGATCTATTCCAATGCAATTAGCGTTTACCCATCATATGTAATTAACGGTCCATGACGGAAGGGCCACCACACAGACACTCATAGCAACGAAATCACATTCACATATCAAAATCACTTGCTTCGATTTTTAAAACAAGCATGAATCTCCCTCGTGTGTTTTAAAACATTTAAAAGATTTAAACGCGAGGCTTTGAACTCACCTAAAAGCGATGAAGCATCGAACGAGAATTTCAACAAGGAAAGAATGGCGACAACATCTCATCCGCGACCTATAATAATGGTGCGCGTTTTAGAACGCTATAATAATTATAAGGAAAATGCATAACTTGCATAAGCATGAGAAAGAAAAGAAAATAATATATTCGACACATATAAAATTTTATATCATAGAATCCATGTGTGCGCCTTAATTCACTTATCACAATGTCCTAAATGTTTCGCCTTATATTCATATAACCTTTTAACCCCTTTTGACCAATTTTCCTAGTCACTTGACGAATTTCAAAGAAATACCAAACGGTCTCGAATAGCTACCAAACTTCATTCCTAGTTACCTCAATATGTTCTAAGTCTACTGCGATTTTCCTAAAACTCATTGACATTCTTAACTATTTTTCAAAAATACCTCAAGAGAAAAGTGTCCGAAACAGGGTCTGCTGGAACTATGCTAATGTTGGACATGATCAGACCCATTTAAACTTTTCAGAAAAATCTGGAAAAATTCATGTAGTTCATACACATCATGAACGTGCTACAACTCAAATTTCATTGAAAAATTATTATGTTTTGCTATGTCTGCTCATCACATTATCACAACCTAAAATCTGGTCTTGAAACATAGTTTCGACAACAATTCTTGTAAAAATCGTTTGACCAACCTTTACTTACTAAAAATTCATGAGGCCTCTTTCGTTGGAAAGTAGACTCCTTAAACTTAACTTTAGAATCAAGAAACTTAATAAAAGCTATTCGGATGGTCGAGTTATGACAATCCCAAATCGACGCAAACTTCTGCACTAAATCATTAAGTGTGCAGAATTTAGTTTTGCCAATTCTCAATCTTCTAATAGCCATCAAATCTTGGTTATTAAGAGTTAGAAGCCTAAATTTATACCGAAACGACCGTAGTGTAAGTATATCTATTAGTTGTAATTATAGTTCTCGTTATAATATTTTTATGCCTTTAAGACTTCTCCTACATCAAATGACCATTCTAACCCATTTCGACAAATATGTAATTTTTATGAAAATTACCCATTTTGACCCGTTATCAAAATTAAGACACCTTGACGCGAATGAAAGTAAAAAGACTAATTCCTTAATCGAAATTTCAGTTTTAGTTAATATATTTTACGCCTAATCATAGGTTATAAATATAATCGACCAATACTAAAAATTTCGCCGTGTTGACTTTTCAGTATAATTTTTCTTAAGTCTGACCCGTCCAAACGACCCGCTAAATCACGTTTTCACGACTCGGACTCTAAAGCAATTTGGTGTAAAATGACATTTCGGACAACTTTTCAGTTTTACTCGAGACCCGAAACCCAACAGAAAATGACAAAAATGCCCTTTTAGGATTCTGCAGCAAACTAATTTTTAACTAAGAGCTGATTGGAACTTTTAGTCTTTCAAAATTTCAAATGGCCGCCAAACGCTCGTTTTTAAGAGTTACGGGACGTACGACCTATCGACTCGAAGCTACGGACATCATCTACCATATTCTTAAGCCTAAACTTAATTTAAAAATAATCTTGACACCCAAAAGGGGCTGTCCGTTTTTCTGCATTAATTTGCCTAACTAAAAACCCTTCCAAACGCGATTTTCACTTTGCCAATCTAACCTATCCCCATTATCTAAACCAATTTCAATCATCCAATTCATCCAATCACTCAATCTAACACATGCACTATGATCTATGGATTCTTGATATAAAATCAAATACATACAATGATCATACAATTAAATCAACATAAAAAGGTAACAAAGATACTTACAAACACAATAGAAGAAGAGGAATAAGATTAAACAAAAACCCTTTTTGGGTCTTGGTTTTAGACGAACACACAAAACCCCAATTATATCAAACCCTAACTTTTCTTGACTCCAAATCTTGCAATATCACTTGCAATTAAACCCTTATAGCTTTAATTGTACCCAAAATCAATGAAACCCTTCAAACTCAAAATCTTCAAAATCGAGAACTTTGAAAAAGATCATGCATGGTTGATTTCTTGTTGTAAGGAATGATTAGAGTTAGTTTATAATTGCTTTGGGATTGAACGGAATGGATTTTAGGAAGTTTGATAGATGATTTTGATGGTTTTTGGTTGTGGGTCGACGAACACAGAAGGAAAAGGGGAAAGGAGTAGTCAATTTTATTTACTGTGTGTTTATAAAAGTGTTTTAATGATATAAGGCATTATATATGGCTTTATATGCTTTCCAAATTGGTTTATTGACTTCCCATGCTTTTTATAAATTTAGATGGGTGTTTGGTTTTTGGTTTTGATGAAGCCTAAAACAATTAAAGAGGGTGTTTGGTTCATATATGTTATGTTTATTTATCTTTATTATTATTTATATTTTATATTTTTATAAACGTTTAGACTACATTATTTTGCTTTAAAACACTTAGTTAAAATATTAAAAAGTGTTAAAGTACTATATTTTGACACAGTTTCGGTAAAACGCGAGAAAAGTCGAGAAATACTCAATTAAAAATAAATAAGTTTCTGGAGGTAAAATATGAAATTATCGATTTCTCGAACGCTAAAACGGATAAATATTCAAAGCATGATTCGTAAATAGCTAAAGACGACGATTTTTGATAATCGGCTAAAATTAAATTCTATAAAAATAAAAAATAAAATTAAGGCTCGGTTAAAAATATTGGCCGTGAAAATACGAAATGTTACAAGATGAGCATGTGTTTCATGCAGTCGACGTTCTTCTTCTTCTATTTCTGCCTCTGTTAAACTCATAGATTCACCTAGCTTGAGAGCTTCATCTGGATCTGGCAGAATGTTATCATCAGCGGTGATTGAACGTTTCTTTCTTGGAGTTGTAGCTTTCTTCTTATTCTCCTATTGTACACCCGTATCATCCTTCTTCTTTCCCATTAACCCCTTGCCTTTACCTTTACTTACTTTTGGTACATTTACCTTGGTATTGGTAGACAACACCAAATACATCATATAGTGAGCAGAATTCTTGTTGTCATCATTCATCATTGAGTCTGGAATAAACATTCCATATTTTTGATGCTCTTCTCCCTTGTTAACGAACTTCAGCTTTCCCAGACTGGAGTCATACTTGATAGTGTTGATGAATGAGTTATGTCTCTTAGGCAGTGAATTGTGTTTAGAGGGGAAGTGATGGATGATGACTTTGGTGAATTTAGGATAAGGCATATGTTCTCGTCTTTTAGAACTGGTCTATCTGCTGTCAAACTAATATTGGAAATCTTCCTAGAAAAACTCTGCATAATCAACATTCTTCTTGTATATCATTCCCCATAAAATTTGAATTCTTGATTATCGAGGCCTATCGATACCCAAAGACTTCCTAGATAAGCACTTATTGATAATAGCCAAGAAGGTTCTCCAAGGCTGATACATATTATTGATATACATTTCAGAGACTAATTTCATAGCACCCTTGTAACCAAGTTGTTTGACGAAGGATACAAGTGCATCAGGAGGAGGTTGTTCAGCAAACTCCTGATTTGGAACTCTTAAAGTAATTCAAAGAATTTCATGAAATAGCTCAACTCCGATTTCAATATTTTGATTGTCAAGCTGAAATTATTAAGAAGAAGTACTCTTGTTCTTGGAGATGGTGTACTAGAACTCCTACATATATATATCTGAGGAACATCAGCTATGATGAGAAAGGCGTTGTAGCAAGAGTACTGTTTGATAATATCCAGTGTGAGATGATAAGTAGGTTCCTTTTACGTCTTTAATAGATCAATCCTCATGTTGCACGCACCAATCTTCACTTGGTCATCAATGGGAACCAATGATTCATCAAGAGCAACTTGTTGTAGGTTTTCTTGTTCCATGATTCTGCTAAGAATTGTTCAATCCAATTTATATACAACACATATATATCTCAGATTAGATTGATAGTTCTTTTTGTTGTGTTTGGTTTTGATAGATTACAGTTTATGATTCAAGGGTTTAATCACGAGTTAAAGCACAAACTGTGAAAGTCAACTTCGGTCAACAGTCAAAGGTCAAAAAGTCAACTAAGATGCTCAACAAAATGATCAATGGTCAACCAAAAAGTCAATAAGTCAACTTTTAAGGTCATAGTCACTCAGGTCAACACAAGTCAAACTATTAAACTATCTTAAATCGCGGATCTAACTTTAAGTTAAATCGTGGGTAATAATGAGTTTAAACCGCGGGTTAAAAATACAGTCGTTAAACCGCGGGCTCAGAAATGAAGTTTTAAACGCGGTTCTATTTTGCTTGTTAAACCGTGGGTTCTCCTTTAAGGATAACCGACATGATTTGACCTGCTAAACCACGGGTTCAAACTATGAGGTTAAACCATGGGATAGATTTCAACCTGTTAAACCGCGGACTCAAATTGAGTTTATTCGCGGGTTCAATTAACCTGATAAACCACGGGATTAGCCAATTTTGTATAATCCGTGAGCAAGAACACCTATTTAAACCGCGGGATTTACAAAAGTAAGTCGCGAGATTCATAATCACAAATACATATTCACACAACCATATAAACACATTCAGAATCCATTTTAACCATCAACAAGCAGAAATTAACGCCATTCATGCATTTCTAAACTATTGCTAAAACACATCAAGGCAAAACCTATGAATTCGAACACAAAGCATTCAAGATCATTTTAGATAAGCTACAAGTGATGCAAATAAGACCTTAGCATGCCTAGAAGCCTTCACACAAGCTACAAGCATCTCACTTAGGCAAATACACATCCAAACACCCTTTTTCTTTCAATCTGCGGGCAAGGACATTCATAGGCAAGATTCTTAATGTTCCTAAGGATGCAGAATGTGACTCTAAGGCATATATGATTCTCTATTCACTTAGGACACAGTCACAAGACAATTAACAGCCTAATTACGATTTGATTTTACAACCAAAGAAAAATCCATTCGTATCTATCAAATGGATAAACAATAATCAAAACTGTTTCAAACCTAGATTCTATATACCCTAATGATCGTAAACCCTATGGTTAATTATCCTAAAGCTTAATTCAAATCACATGAACTCTAATTGGGGTTTTGAGTGATTTTGAATGATTAATTCTAAATAAAACTAATTCCCATTATACGTGTATAGCTTAGGTGATAAGAAACAAGATTGATGTTTACCTTAAAGCTTGAAAATATCTTTGATTCTTGTTTAAATGGTTGGCCGTGGTTTATGGGAGAGGATAGAATAAAACTTTTAAATATTTTGTAAAAGTGAGAAGTAAACCGCGCCCTAGGGTTTATCCATTTTCATGTTTCAAAAATTGGCAAGAATAGTTCTTGTGGTTTGGTTATGCTTTTATTTAACTTTTAGGCTTTTCCTAAGGCATTTAAACTTAGGTAAATGGCAACTTAGGTCCTTCTAGTTGCTAACTTAAAGGCATAAGCTCTTAATTTGCATTCTAGTCCTTAAAGATTAAAACAAATGACATCAAAAGCCTTTTGAGTTAAAATGAATTAACTACCCTTCATATTGTGATCCGTTATTATTCCAAAGATGGTTTTAAAATATTATTTGTAAGTACTTTTTCCCCCTCAAACACAGACCCGTCTTCTATTAAAAGAGTTGCAGTCTTTGTTTGAGTGGTCGAATAATCATTTTAAAACTTTTGTGATTACTGAAAAACACTAATTGTTTTGAAAGACAACACCAAAAATAAGATTTCTCTTATTCTGAAAAGTAACCTGATTACAAAAAACCAAAACTATATAACCCTTTTAAGAAAGCACGGTTGTGTAGCAAAGTATACACAAGCCTTTGTATAGTAATTCATACCCGAGAAAATTAATTTCCCTATAAGAGGTCAAGTTATCTTTTTGACGATATAGTTGCCTTTAAGATGATTACCGGGTTGCAGTTTGAAATAACCGCAAACCATTGACATGTTTTGAAAAGTTTTATAACTTTTGCTCGAACTTTACAGCTCTGTGTCATTGTTAAATAAAATTTCTAAAGCCATAAATATTATCGATTACAGAAGACATGTCATGATGCATATTTTTATATTTTTCTGTTTTTCTGATTTTGTATTTTGTTTTTGAGATTTTATATTTTTGTATTTTCTTTCTCTAAAATTTAAAAAAAAATCTAATAATGTAAAAATCCTTTTGGGTTTATTTGTTTAATAATGTACATAGGATATATGAAGAGTGTCAACCACTACTCTTCCTCTTCTTCTGTCAGACTTTTAAGTGTTTCTTAAGACATACTTTTCATTCCAAGCCGGCTGATTAGAAATTCAAATCTTTCCCTTGCTAATGCTTTGGTGAAGATGTCTGCCAACTGATATTCTGTCCGGACAAAGTAGAGCTCAACCACACCATTCTCCACTTGCTCTTTGATAAAGTGATATATGACGTCGATGTGCTTAGATCTTGAGTGTTGGACGTTGTTAGAGCATAGAGCAATAGCACTATTGTTATCACAGTACAGAGGGATTTTGTGGCATGCAAACCCATAGTCTGTCAGTTGTGATCTCATCCATAGGATTTAGGCACAACACCAGATAGGGCAATGTATTTTGCCTCTGTACTTGAGATAGCAGTGCTCTTTTGCTTCTTTGAAGCACGGCTAACTAATCTGTCGCTCAAGAACTACGAACTGCCAGAAGTACTTCTTCTAGTATCTTAAAACCCGGCGTGATACGCATCTGCATAAGTTGTTAGTGCAATGTCGATATCTTTTAAATACCAAAGACCCATATTAATGGTTCCTTTCAGGTATCGAAAGACCTGTTTTACTGCATGTAAGTGCTTTTCGGTTGGCCTTGCCTGATACCGGGCATACATGCATACTGCAAATATAAGATTAGGTCTACTAGATGTAAGATACATGAGGGAGCCGATCATACCACGATAAGGATAGGATCAACTGGTGTCCCTTGTAGATCTTCATCTAGTTTGGTTTCGTCCACCATAGGGGTATCAACCGAGTCACTAGATTTCATACCGTATTTCTTAATTATTTCTTGAGCATATTTTGACTGGTTAATAAAGATGCCTCTGGGACTTTGAGAAATTTGTAGTTCAAGAAAGAAAGACATTTTGCCCATCATTGACATCTTAAATTTAGAACTCATTATATTAGCAAATACATCGCAAAGAGCAGGATCAGTAGAGGCAAAAATAATATCATCTACGTAAATCTGTACCAGTAGGATATCATTGCCTTCTTTCCTGGTGAATAATGTAGGATCGACAGCACCTTTGGAGAACTCTTGGGATAGTAGAAACTTCGACAACATATCATACCAAGCGCGAGGAGCCTGCTTCAAGCCATAAAGAGCCTTCTTCAGCCTATACACGTGGTTTGGATTGTTTGGATCTACAAAGCCCTTTGGTTGATTAACATAGACCTCTCCACGTAGCTCGCCGTTTAAGAATGCGGTCTTGACATCCAATTGGTAGAATGTCATATTCTTATGGGCGGCATTTGCAACGAAGATTCGGATGGCCTCAATTCTAGCAACTGGTGCAAATGATTCTGATGAGGTGTCATTTTATACACTTTTTCGGGGTCATTTAACCCCCTAAATCATGCAAATATCTCCAACATACGTGCTTAATTATTTCTTTTTGTGTTTTTAGCACTTGGATGGCTTTTGGAGGAAATATACGTGACTTGGACTCAAATTGGGAAGAAACGAGACAAGATTGCAACTTTACACGAAGAGGCTCAAATTGCATACAGACTGTGGAGACGGCGTTAGGATTTATAGTGACAACGTCAGGATATGCAAGCGACAGCGTCTGGATTCTTGTGACGGCTTCAGAATGAACCTGCTTAAATAAGCCTTAGAAGATTTGGTGAAGTGACGGCGTCTCAGTTATAAAGCGACGTCGTCGTGATTGTTTTTCTATATATACAAACTCAAAATTAGGGTTTTAAGATGTGGAACTTGTGGGATACAATAGTCATACTTAGGGTACGAGTTTTACCATGTTTTAGATCGATTTTAGGGTTTAAAAACCCTCTTGTATCAGCCTTTAACTCCATGTTTTAATCAAGTGAAGTTCTTTATCCTTTAATCTTTCAATATGACTATGTGTTGTTTGATTAATTATTGTTCTTTGCTTCCTTTTAACATGCTAGGCTAGATCTTATAGTGTTTGCTTATGATTGCATGAAAGTTACTTTGTGAATCCTTTTAATATTGCTTCTTGTTGATGAGTGTGCGCGTTATGCTCTAGAAAACTAGCTTCTTAATTGCTTGCGAAGACGTCTAGGGAAACGTGATTGTGTAGAAAGGATATCATCGGTAACAGTCTTCATACTACCTTGCCCTTTTATGGTTGATCACCTATTAAGTGTTTTAATGCATGTAATGTACTCTTAGGGGCCCTGTAATAGTCTTCATACTACCTTACTTGTGCATTGCATTAACAGAATATTACATAGACGGTGGGTTCGTATAATTCGTTCATGAATTAGGAAATGTTTACACACTACATCACAAGATTGACAAAGCAATAGGATTAGAAGGATCAAACTAAGGAGTAATGTATGATTAAGTATTTACCTATACGAGTTTCCACACTAGTTTAGATTTAATTTAGTTTTAATTAGTTTAATTAGTATAAAACCAAAACCCCCTTCAAACTGAGATTTTACCTGCTTAAATATACAAATACAAAAATAATCTTCTCTCAACCCCTAGACCTTAGTTACATTTAGTTTGAACCTTCACACGCTATTCCCCTAGAGAACGATAACAACCCCGAGTCTTGCCTATACTACACTACAACGGTTAGGTACACTGCCTATAGAGTTGTAAAACTTTTTGCTAGTCCATAAGGCCCACATCAAATTCCTTAAAATCATTTCCTTCCTCTTGACAAAATCCCTTAGCTACCAACCTAGCCTTGTTTTTCAGTACGCCCCTAAATTCATCGAGCTTAACCTTGAAGATCCACTTAAGATTAATCAACATGATATAATCTGGATGTGGTACTAATTCCCAAACTTGCAGACGTTCAAACTCATGGATTTCTTCTTGCATCGCTTTGATCCATGAAGATTCTAGCAATGCTTCTTTATAATTCTTGGGTTTGACTGAAGTGAAGAAATCATTAAAGTAACACCACATGGCATCGGTTGGTAGTTGTTTTCTTGTTAAGACTGGTTAAGAATGATTACCGATGACATTATCCAACGGATGGTTCTTTGTCCATTTGCTAAGGTGTTCAAATGGTTGGTGGTTGGTATGCACATCTGAATCAATGACAACCCTTGAAGTTGATTCCTCAAAACTTGGTTCTTGAATGAAAATATTGGCGAAGGGGTCATTAAATTGTGCATTTGGAGGTTCTTGTCCTTTAACATCTTGATGTAAGACTAGTTCGTGTGAATCCTCAGGAGTTAGTAAAGTACTAGCAGACGGTGCATCTTGATCAACTAAGGTTGAGAAAGGTGTGCCGGTTGTATTAACAAGAATTGAAGTAGTAGCAGCAATGGAAGGAGCACGTGATACAACATTTGGTGGCTGAAAGTATTCATCGAACATTGATTGGAAGAGGATATCTCAGTCTTTCTTGGTTGGTGGAACATAAAGTGTTGAGGGAGAAGGGTTTTAAGCAAGTCCTGAACTGATTGTTCTAGGAGTCATAAGTTGAAGCTCGGGTCCTGAACCGAATTGTTCAGAAGCCATTGCTTTAAACTCATCAAATTCTACATGGATAGTTTCCATGATCAGTCGGGTCCGCTTGTTATAGATTCGGTAAGTCTTCTTTTAGCGAGAGAGTATCCGATGAAAATTCCAATATCAGCTTTGGGTTTCAGCTTACCTAGATGTTAATTGTTATTGGTTGGATAGCATAATGCACCAAAGACGTAAAAATACGTTAAGTCGGTTTTTCTGTCATGTAAGAGTTGGTGTTTTGTTCTGACGTTTACGAATCAGAGAATGATTCTGGGTATAACAAGCTCTCGCGACTGCCTCTGCCCACAAAAATAATGGAGCCTTAGAAAATATCAACATAGTACGTGCAGCTTCCACTAAATTCCGGTTTCATATTTCGACAACGTCGTTCTGTTGTGGAGTGCGCGCAACTGAGGTTTGGTGTGAGATCCTAATATCTTCATAATAGGCCTGCAACGTCTGATTTACAAACTATGTTCCATTATCTGTTCTAATGTTTTGGACTGTCTCATTCAGACGAACTTGAATTTTCTTCAAAAATTTAATCACAAACTCTGGATTTTCATCATTTGATTGTAAAAACTTCATCCAAGTGAACCGTGAGTAGTCATTAACAATAACCAATATGTACTTCTTCCCATTGATACTCTCGATTCTCATTGGACCGCAAAGATCCATGTGCAATAAATACAGCTTTTCTTGGTTGGAGTCTTCAGACTTGGGTTTGTGGGTGTGTGATGTGCGGTCGTCGTAGGACTTCTACAAGAAGTTTTACAACTCCCCAGGCAGAGCACCTGATCGTTGTAGTAGTAGTATAG
>BQNB010023760.1:0-60245 GCA_026074375.1 Tanacetum coccineum | reverse complement strand
TGTATTTGAAGTGGCTAGATTTAGAGTTTACGTGCTACCAAAACATTTGAAAATGTATGTTGCTATTAACTTAGCTAAAATTTGTTAGTTAATTAGGGTGTGTGTAATAATCCTGGATAACTCGCTTATATCATGTAAAAGTCCACTTTCCGTATAAAGTATTTCGACCCTTATAAATGTCTGGGTTGCACGAAATCTCTATCGGGATAATATAAGGAGTATATCAATTTATATTCTAGTCACAAGAATCATAAATCAAGAACAATGAAGGAATTGTATGTGTATTTTCGTTCTATTCAATGAGACTAATCAATCTGTCAATAAAACAGATTCTAGATGACAGTTAAAAAAAAGGAAAAAAAGAAAGAAAGTTAAAGTTGGTTAAGACCAACTTTCACAATTGTTTTCAACAGTTACACGGCTAGCAGTACTAACTACTTAGTGCTAGTAGTACTAACTACTTAGTACTGCTAGTGAAAAATATAGTAAACCAACTTAGTACTGCCAGCACTTAGTACTGCTAGCGCTAGTGGAAAACTAAGTGCTAGCAGTACTAACAACTTAGTACTGCCACTGTCATTTTGCCATGGTCGAAAACATATTAACTCAACGAGTGTGTACTCCACACTTCCCTAACTCGTATCCAAGCTAAGTATGAAATCTCATTAGTCTCTAGTAAATCGTCATTACCTAAATGGCCGTTGATGACACTAAAATCACCAACATTGGTCACCCTGGTGACGTTGTAATTCAAACACTGTCGTCACGTGGCCTTGTGTCTTATAAAAAAAAACTCAACACTTGTGTCGTGCCTGCCAGTTAGGGCAAACAAACTGTTGATACAAAAGTTGGACGATCCTTGATTAGGTCCGAATTAGGTGTAATACGGATCTGTTAGGCCCCGGTTCCTGTATCAATTAAGTCTTGATGTATGAGACCTGCGCACTAAGAAAACAAAGCACCGTTAGGCTTACCGTGGGATTGTCTCCCACGATTATCCTCCGGCGTGAGAGTAAGTAATCGGTTTAGGTTTTAGTAGAAAGTTAGGGTTATGAGGGCGTACCTTAGATGAGAGCCGAGGTGCTCTTTATATACTCACCAAACCCTAATGGGCTTTGTCCCATTAATTAGGTTAGTATCCGAGAGGCCTCACCGTTATTTAGTAACTGGTGGGCCCACCTCATAATTATGACTCGTTCGTAACGGGTGTTCTAGATACCTGCGCACGTGTGCGCTAGTTGGGCCTCATGGGCCTAAATCCTCGTCGTGATAGCCCATATGTCATGGGCTTCCCCATAGGCAGTACCATTTGGGCCTTGGAAACCCGTATTGATGTCGCTATGGCCCATTCATCATGGGCCTGGGTATAAGTACTATTCGCGGGTCGGGTTCATGACCTGAGGTTGAACTATACGTCATTATGTCCCCCCAGTCTAGTATGCGCTTGGTAAGACCGCGGATGCTAGACTACAAATAGTCGCGGTAAATATCCCTGGATGCATATCGTGGAAGAAACAAGAAATTGTCCCGCCCAAAACAATGAATCTGGTCAACTTGAGTCAAAAATGCCTCTTCGTAAATCGTGAGAAGGTAGCTAGAACATAGCTTATACGTTTCACCCCTACCACACGATTAGGACAAGTGGGGGACACGTGTTCCTCATCCGGCGTCGTGTCGGTAACAACTTGCCCTATATAAGGGTTCGCCTCCATTTCACTGTTATTGCCACAGTAAAAAAAATCTCTTCCACCACCATTGATAAAGCTTCCATTAATCATCAAAAAATCAGACACAGGTAATACGCGCGTGCGCATCCAAACTCTTGCTTCGCAAATCATGGTGTTGCAACTTACGGATTTTACATCGGAAATAACAGATGAGGAACTGCTTGAGTTCACATCTGAGTATTACATCCCATTCGCATTGCACCCGGCAGTGCCGGCTGCAGGTGCGAGTATAGCGGATTTCCAGTGTCCCGTTTCTGCGTCCTCGTTGTCCGAGGAGTCTTCTGAGGACGAGCTTACTCTTCTGCGGCGCTTGCGCCGACTGTCCTTGGAGTCCGAACTTGGAGGACTGTCACTCGGGGAGTGCCTTTGTCCAAGCCTGCTGTGGACATCGCGACTGCCCAGCCTATCACGGACGCTGATGCGTCGTGAGTGTCCAAGTTCTGCAAGTTAGCCGTTTGAGTACCCGAAACTTTCCTTCCGATTCTACCGAATACTGGAGGTCGACGGTTATCCTTTCCGCGCCTTTCCTTTTGGTGGCGCGGTGGAGATACTTCGTCCTCCGGACCGAAGTTAAGTCGGGCCTGTAGGCTCTGGCTTGATCTCTTTTTTGTTTCCTCTTGCATGAGGGCGACCAAAGTCTCGTAGTTTTGAGATACGAAATCACTCGGCGCCAGTTCAGTCGCGACCCCTTCCAGTGTGAGGTTGTCAGCCCCTAACTCGGGACCCTTGTTTCGAAGGGGTGGGGGTGGCGGCTCGGTGGTATTCGTCCCTGGCACCGTTTGGGGAGGGGTGGTGAAAGTAGCACGCTGTAGACCTTCCGTTGCGGTTGTGGCGGTTGTTCTGGGTTGTCCCCCCTAGGAGCCCCCGGTCCATCGCTCGTGAAGACTCTATCATGATGGCGTATTGGCGCTTCCCCCCCCCCCCCCCCGAGCCTGCTTAGAGATTGTCTAGAGGCGTGGTCGCTCTGCTTCTTCGCATGCAGAGTTCAGTTGGGTAGGTTTCTCCTTGCTTTGTCATTTTGGTTTTGGCAGTGACTTCTTAGTGTTGGGTCCTCGGATGGCGCAATCTGTTGATACAAATAGTTGGGACGATCCTTGATTTAGGGTTCTTCCGAATTAGGTGTTAATACGGATCTGTTAGGCCTTCGGTTCCTGTACAGATTACGTTCTTGATGTATGAGACTGCGCACTAAGAAAAACAAAGCACCTTAGCTTACCGTGGGATTTTCTCTCGATGATCTCCGGCCGGTGGAGAGTAAGTAATCCGGTTTTAGTTAGGTGTTTCAGTTTGAAGTAATAGGGTGTTGAGATAACATACCCTTAGATGAGAGCCGTGGGTGATCTCTATATATAACAACCATAATGGGCCTTCATCTCATTACTTTGGTTAGTACCAAGGAGGACCACCCATCGTTATGTAATAACGAGTGGGCCACCACCTCCATGATTATTGACTCGTTTAGAAACGGGGATTTTGTAATAGATACATGCGCGCGTGTGCAGCTTGTTTGGGCTCATGCCTAATAATCCCTTCGTGTTAGCCACATATGTCATGGGACTTCCCCCCACTTAGGCAGTTTACGTTTGGCATTGGAGGCCCGTATTTGGGTGTCGCTATGGCCTACTGCATGAATGGGCGTGGGATAATTAGTATTCTGGGTCGGGTTCATGAACCCAGAGGTTGGATTGACGTCATCAATTAGGGTTTCTAGCAAAGATTATGGATGAATCTCATGGCTCTAGTATCTATAGTGCATTTTGGTTTTAGTAGTGGAGGATGGAGCAGATTGCACTACATTTTCTATATCATCTCTAACTCTGGAGTTAAGAGAGACGATTAAAATGTATTAATCTGTTGTGAGGTAAATGTAAACAAGAATCATTTGATGGGATCTTGAGTGGCTTGGTGTGGGTTTGTGCAGCGTATCACTGACATCCATTGCCGATAACTTTGTCTTACAATTTGTCTGCAATCATCCATGTGATTCTGACAGCAGATGTTGTGACCCAGTTTTGCTTATTGTTTCTTGGAGGGCTGCTTTCCTTTTCACCCTTACTTATCTTATCATTTCTTTTATTCCTTCAACCCCTTTAGTGCCTTACTGAGACTTCATTTCTAGTACCTCTGTTAGGTATGTTCCTCCCAGTACTAGCTTTATCTCTATTCCGAACTCCATTCTCCGTTTATTCCACATTACTCCTTTTGTAATCATACCTAAGGACTTCTACACTAACTAGTGGATTGTCCCTGGGTAGATCCTTTCGGCTCTGATGCTGGATCGGTTCGGATCGAGTTACACTGAAACATTTACTCATCCGTATAAATCCGATAAGTACATTACATGGTTCGGTCTTTGGGTATTCCAGACAATTGCCATCATACACTATTGGTCCCCTCATATATGTGCATCGATCTTCAAAAAAGTTTAAGCACTTATGGGAGAGCACTACATCCTTGAGTCCAAAAGATCACCTTTTTTTTTCATTATTTGTATTTGTTAAATCTCATTTTCTCCCACGATATAAAAATTTCATAAACGTTGCGATTTTAGGTCTCACAAGTTGATTTAAGTTGGAAAATGTAGGAAAAACTGTGTCTGTTTTATACAGCTTAAAGATGGAACATGGGATAACTGAGTATAACAGATACAAAATACATTGGAATCACTACTTTATTATGTTCATATTACAACAACATATATAAATATATTTTTCCCTACACGAGTCTGGACTTGATTGCACAGAGATGATGTGATCATTCTGTGTCTCTTCAGCAGTCGTTAGTCCTCCCTCTCGTATCCTTTTCACCAACAATGCTTTCCTGGTTCTGAAAGTTTCTTATCTTATAGCCCTACTTTATTATGGAAAACATTAAATTCTTGCTTCTGGTCTCGGACATAATTCTTGTCCAAAACCCTTGTTTGTTCTAACCAGATTCATCCTGTTGACATTGATTCCATTAACCCGGTAGTCCTAATGCCTCATCAATGTTGCAGAGTGCCGTCACTGAAACTAGTGGATCTCTTTGGAAACCGCATGTTCATTTAAACCCCATATTTATCCCTATATGTGACGACCCTTGGAGAGTCTCTATTACTGTGACGTCGTGCTTGGATACTGTTAAACGCCTAGTGCATAAACCATCACGAGGGTTGGTGGGGTTAAGCTGCGCTCTGGCAGCTTTCAAATCCCAAAACTGGATAGAGTCTTATACGCGTTGTCATATAAACCATGTTTCTGATCATAAGTTGACAGCAGTAGTGAGAACCTTCTTACTCTTCGGTGGTGGTAGATGGTTCAGGTGACCTTGAAGATTCAATAAGTAACTGATCTTCAAGACATAGGGTATAGATATTTTAAAAAGTCCACTTTCCACAAATAGTATATTCTTTTGATCAGCCTCTACGGAAGAAACGATCTTTCTTCATGTAATCGTACCATATAAGGAGAAGACTTCAATTCTGACATACACCCTTAATATGAGCTTATGAGTCCGTACAGCTTGTGATCACCTCAAGATGTGTGTCTGTAATTGTTGAATCGTTTGTCTTTGGAAACCACTAGTGAGAAATAATACATAGCACAGCGATCGTCTACTTGGCATTCTTCTTCAATCCACATCTGATCGGGTACCATCTGCTCTAACCCAACATTAGGATAATAGGCCGCCTTCATCTTTGAAATTGACAATGCAGGTCTGCCACTCTTACGACCGTATCTTAGATACTCTAAGTCCTTATTGAAGAAGAAGTCAGATTGAATTGTGACTTGACATGGTGGACCACCCAGTGGTAGTGGTTTTCTGACATTATACCTGATGATTGGCTCGTCCACTTGATCGGTTAGTAGTTTATGGGATTATTCCATTTGGTACTGAAGATGAATCACATTAGGATGGAAGACTTTGACAATTTCATATGCAGGGCCTTCTAGGTCTTTTTGTTTAAGTTTAGTGATCCCTTGCTTTTTGCAGAACCAGTCCATAAAAATTGCCCCCCTGTCACCAGGTCTGCGCAAAGTTAATGAGTTCTCTGGAGGAGGTGCATAGGTGGACGCAAGAGTAGATGCCTAGTTGTTCACTAGGACAAGCAGATCAGATGATGGGATAGACCAGACAGGTTCTAGTGTAGTAGGTATGTCTTTAGTGAGTGGCTTCTACCAATTTTGCCTTAAGTTCACCATGGCGTATGTTGCATTTTGCCGATGTCTTCTTCACCAGCGATCTGTACCTGTTCATGGGTGTCGTATCATCATCCTATGTAGCTCTTCTGGAATTGATGAGACTTGACGGCTTCGCTGTCTCCTCTATCTTGTGTCTATAGTCGTCCAAGTCGTATATTCAGCTGAAACAACTGTCTTTAAAGAGCTTAGAGCAGCAGGGCTTGTAGACTGATCACTCTGGTTGGTGGATGGAGGTAGAGGAGGAGGAGGTAATTGAGATGATCTAGAAGCTCCTAGAGTTCCAGATGAACCTGCTGGTGGTGGAGGAGTAGGTGGCTGATGAGGTAGAGACTGATTTGCAGTTTTATACACCCAAAATATATATAAAATATAATACTTCAAAGAGCAATTAAGAAATTTCCCTAAGGAAAATTCACTCTCAAAAATATATATAATATAATATATTATTGTATATGTAACCGGGAAATATGATCCAACGGGTCGTTTCCTAAACGACTAGTGTAATGAAACCTTGTTTATGTTGGTTATGGATTTGAATAGCAAATGGATGATTTGATATCTAAAACATACAAGTAAAATTTGAACAATTAAAAGCAATTAAACAAATACGGGAAACAAATAAAACGCGACAATTTGGCAAGTAGACTAAAATTAATCCCTAAAATTGCAAATTAAATTTCTAAACCTAAGATGAGACAAAAGAAAATTTTAGGAAAAAGAAAAACATTTTTTTCTTTATTTTTGAATTTAATATGAATTAAAAACTAATTTAATCTAATTAAATCTAAAATAGCACAAATGAAGTACTAAAAATTTGGAAAATGATTTTTTAAATTAATAAAGTTAATATTAACATACAAACTATGAGGAAAATTATTTTTAACTATTTTTAAAATTAAAATCCTATTTTAAAATTAAAAATGAAAGCTTAAAAATGAAATTTAAAATCTAAAAGTGGTGAAAATGATTTAACTGAATGTAAACCTAAAGCTATTTTTTATAAAACTAAAAACTATTTTTTTGTATTTTTCTGAAACTTTTTTCTATTTTTTATTGATTTTATAAGATTTTAACTTTCGAAAATTGATTAAAAATAAAATAAAAGCTGGAAAAATCTAAAAAATTCAGGGAAAATCTTAGACACTAGCAGGAACACAAAAAAAAAAAAGTAAAACCAAATTGCTTAAAGAATAAGCCCTCAAATGAGCTTATTATGCTACGACTTATTTATAAAAGGGAAGATGAAAACGTGTACTAGTATTAAAATTGTAGAGATATGAAATGGATGAGTTATGAAGCAAAACTGGGTTAAGGCGTATGTGTTGTGTGTGGGAGGTCGTGGGTTCGAGTGTGGGCAACCCCTTTTTGCTTTTTTTTATTTTTTTGACTTTTGAGAAAAACTAAATACTAGGACTTAAAAATGACACTAAAATAAGCTACTTTAATAAACGGGACTTAAGCTGAAACTAAGTAATAAGCTCTAAAACAGCTTATCAATAAGCTGTTACAGTGAGTGGGTTTTGTTATTTTCACTCTTAAACAACATTTTATGCTCAAATTCTAGAAAAGCATTTGTTGTTGTACTAACTAGTTTTTAGAAACTAAAAGGCTTTTATAAATACTCTTTATACTAATCTGAAATTGATCAAGCAAGATAGGGGCTATCTCTGTAATGATACCAAAAGGCACAAAATTCTGATTAGCTAAAAGCTCAAATAGCTAAACTAGACTATAAGCTGCTTGTGAACTTAAAACACAACTTACTAAATATCTTTTTAAGCAATAAATTCCATACACATATAGATAGGATTCAAATTTTAAGTAACTAGTGTTCTAACTACTGTTTTTGGCTTTTTTACTTTTATGTTGTGACGAGCAAAAATAAAGCTAGGTAACACTAAGTAGAAAATGAAATATAAGTCTAATCTATTTTATGCTATACTTTGACCATTATCCTACTTGATTTTAAGAACCTAAGATCTTACTTTTACGTATCTTGAGGACTAATGTTAAAAGTGACAGCAGTACTAACTTTTTGTTAGTACTGGTGCACTTTGCACAAGTGCAAGGTTATAGTGCAGGTTACCTAAGGGTAAACCTGCACTTAGACACACTCAAGTAGATTGTACAAGTAAAATGCAAGCAAGATCTAAGCCTTGGAGGGCTTAGATCAAAGTTTGCACAAGTGTATTCAAGAAATACTATTCCCCCTGGTGCTGGCACACTTAAGATAAGCTCAAATTCTCTTAATTTCTAAAACTAACTTATGAGTACTCATTTCCTATTGTTTTAAACTAAAATTAAAGCTTTCTAAAAAGGTTTGCACAAAAACTTTTGACTATTGCTAGTCAAAGTAGCTTAATCCAAACACCCCTTTACCACTTTGACAGAATTGGCTTTGAACTTAAATTGCTAAATTAATTAACAATCATTAACTACCATATTATTTTTAGCTTATAACAACCCTAACTAATATGAATTAACAACTTATTAAGCATTAATCTAAGATTTAAGCTTATTTTCTACTATTTTTGGTATTTTTAAGGTTTTCAAGACACTTATATTAAAGACTATGATCTAAACTAAGAAAATCAAAAACAAATAAACAACTATGATTATTAAGCTAGTTAAAACTCAAATAAACACTAATAAGCAAATTAAATAAGCAAATAAGCAGATATAAGTTTAGAAAGCTATAAAACTAATATTCAAAGCAAGAAATTAAAGGAAAACTTACAATGCCTTAGGCTAAACAAGAGGAACCCAACTTGGCTGCTACAAGCTGCCTAGTTATTAATATGTAGGGTAATATGTTCCTTGGGGATCCTTCCCTTTTAGATCCCCCCTACTCCCTTAGTATTAATCAATCCAAGGTAAATAGATCTTTTAAGCTGATTTTACAGGATTAATTACACTGTTTTAAGGTTTAGAAAGGATTAATTCAGAATTGATTAAGCTCTATTTCAGCTTATAGACTGAAAGAGCTTATTGAGAAAATTTGGCTTAATTTAGAGAGCTTATGAAAAAGAGACATGGAGAGATTAAGAACAACTGAATTTCATTAAAAAAAAAACTTGCTTACAATACTTTTAAAAAGAAAATTACAAGATTAAAAACAACATTAAGCTAGGAATTTAAAATTTAAGCTAAAACTAAATTAAGGCTACGTGTGTGTGTGTGAGAAGTGAAGGCCTATTTATAGGCTGAGTGAGAAGCTTCTAGGCTCTCTTTCCTTGCTCTCCAATCCTTAATCCTGTCCATCAAATCTTCTAATCATTGGGGCTTCAATTGTGGCCGTTTGATCATTGTGTGGACACCTGAAGATTGCCAGCGTGTCATTCCCTTTTGGATGTCATTGTGCTTCTTTTGTGAGTGTTTTAGCACAAAAACCCATATGAATTTGTGCTTTCTCCATTATTGACGTGGCCTCATCTTGAGCTTGAGCTAATGAATCCCTTGGAAAGACTGATTTGACCCTTGCCTTGCACTTATGAGCTCCTTAATTGTCCAAATTGTCCCTTAATTTTGAAAAACCCTTTGTTTTTGACAGCGTGGTGAATATGGAGACGATGGGTGAATAGTAATTCCTTTTGGCGCGTTTTTTTGACAGTTAAAACTGTTAGACTTTGTGAAAATTGCAATACTAGTCCCTCTCAATTGATTTTTCCATTTCTAGTTATAAACATTTTTCGAAAATTGCAAGACTAGCCCTTGTGGTTTATTAAAAGGAGAAATGGGCTAGTATAGTGGGCTTGTAATGGGCTTTTGGACTTTTTGGATCCGGATAAGGCCCATTTAGGGTTTTTCAGGCCCAATGAGGCACAGGGACTATTTTTGTAACGTTTGAAAAGTAAAGGACTTATTTGGATCATTTTGGGTTTTGTCTTCTTGTGATTGACTTCTGTTGACCATGAGTTGATTTTTCTTTGACTGTGGCTTGACTTTTCTGGCTTCGGCTTTGATTCTTTGGCTTCTTTTTGTACTCTTCTGATTCTCGTGTCCGTGCTTGCCCGTTTTTAACTGTTTTCTTATGATTTTTAATATATCCATACCTGCACACACAAAACACAAATACAAGCATATTTTTGTCATTTTTGGTCTGTTTTGGGTTTAATTGGGTTAATTTAGGTATTAACGGATATGTGTATTTTACACTTATCAAAATTCCCCAAACTAAACGATTGTGTGTCCTCACGCAATATCACATGCCTTATAACCAAATACCTCGAAAATTCCCCAAACTAAACCTTTGAAAAGTAGCAAAGATTTTTGTTGAGAGAGATAAGAGATCACAAGTTATAAAACACCCGATTTCCCATTTTCAAAGTTTTTTCTCTTTTTATGATTTTTCTTGATAATTAACTTCCTAACTACAACTTATTTATGTTGACATAATGTATTGTTTTCATTACCTTATTGGTAACTTTTAGGATCATAGAACAAAAAGCACAATTAAGTGTCTAAAAGATAACTTCATCATCCCCGATTTTTCACTTTTCCCATGCTAATTAAATATTCATTGTGTCTGACTTCTTACATCCGTTACTCATATCCTACTTTTGTATCTCAAAGTTTTACTTAAGTTCATAGTACCCGAAGGTCTTAAAAAGACTTTAATTTCGATAACTTGTTAATTCCAATAAAATAAGCGTAACGATTAATGTCGCCAAAAATTAGCTCCTTACCCCTTTTTAAAGTTCCAATATCATCAAGATTAAGTCCACATCGAGGCGACCAAAATTTGGATTTTATTTAGTTACTAAGCAAATGTTAAACATCATGTCATATACTAAGGCATCTTTAAGACATGTAATGGACCTCTCTTATTTGCACCATATACCCTTAGCTCTTTAAGGTCAAAAATTAGACTAAAAAAATTAAGCAACATTTATTTATACTCAGTCCTTTTAGGTGGCTACAACATCGACCACGCCTCTGACAAGATGTAGCAAGTATATTTTGCTTTCGGTATACTTCCTCGACCTTTTGAAGGCTGTTGTAACGCATCAGTTGTGAGCCTGGCAGCTTCATCAAATCTTTTATCTGTCTCAAATTATTAATGAATTCTACTTATCTTTATACCCTAGGCTCTTTAAGGTAAAAGCAAAATATTTCTTTTATTATGATCATTATAGTGTGCCAAATTAAGTTTCCTGATGGTATAATCATGAATCAAAAAGGAAACTAAAGGAAAAACTGTCTTTAGACTATTTCTTAACCAAAAAATCCATACAACTCTAATTTATTAAACTTTTTATATAGAGGTGGATACCAAGCTAATGGTGAGAAGCAGAAAAGCAAAATTAATAACATTATGCGCTGAACGAGACAACCTACTATACGTTTAAGTCATGATTATAAATAACACTATCATTTCTCGTTCTTCGCATTTTAAAATCTCTAGGAATAGAAATTCATTGCGAAACACTTAGCATATAAAATCCAATACTCTGGCATATTAAATTCTACTTGATCGATTAGCACAAGTCTTTATTTTACTAATGATTCATGTCTAGCATGTTTAAAGTCTGCTTGAGACTAGCACCAAACTTCACATAATTTATTGTTAGGGCGATAAGCTAAAATCTCAACACGTTCGATAGGGTCAATAATTGCTTCTGTATTCTTACAACGGTAAACCTATTAGTGTCTTAACTCTTATTTTTTTTTTTTAATGATTAAATATTTAAATTTTTTGCTATTTTTGTGGGAAAACGGGTACGTAAGAACAAAACAATAAGCAAGCAACATCAAATCGATAGATTCCCTTCCCCAAACTAAAACGAAACATTATCCTCAATGTTTAAAGTCGGGTCTCTACGTAAATCTAAGCCGTTTATGAGGTATGCAAAGATAAACGTTAATCGATAAGATGAAAGGGAAGCTTCACTCAAAGGATGAGAAGCTTGAGTAGAACGGGTCATCACCCGGACACGAGGGATGCTTCATAGAATTTGTTTGGTTCGATCTACAAAAATCACAAAATACATTGCAACCAAATCGAGGAAATCGTAAAAAGAGTACAAGCCTTCTCAACACAACAATTTTATAATAGAAATAGAAAGAAGATAGAAAGATTAAGCATGGGGTCGGTGAACTACATCTAAGGGCTATGGTTTTTGGTTACCGAGTCATAAGCTCGACTCGATCCCTAAATTTAGTTGTCCTTAGGGAAAGTCTGGAGATCCGGGATAACCAACGGTGGTGTATCCCCTCTATAGTAGTGCTTTCAAACCGGTGGAAGTTGACTTTGAAATTCAGAACCATCGGCATGAGAACAACTTGGGCAGTTGGCAGTGCCATAAGGATAAACTTCGGTGATTGTGAAAGGTCCGGACCAACGGGACTTGAGCTTTCCGGAGAAAATCTTTAATCGGGAGTTGAAAAGCAAGACTTGATCACCAACATTGAAGATTCGGTTCTTTATCTTGGAATCGTGTAGTTTCTTTGTCTTCTCCTTGTAGATTAGCGAATTCTCGTAAGCTTGATCACGAAGCTCGCTAAGTTCATTGAGTTGGAGCTTTCGATGATCGCCCGCGGTCTTTAAATCGAAGTTGGCATGCTTAAGAGCCCAATATGCTTTGTGTTCTAATTCAACTGGTAAGTGACACGCTTTTCCATAGACTAACTTGTACGGAGTACATCCAATTGGAGTCTTGTAAGCGGTTCTAAAAGCCCATAATGCATCATCTAACTTGTCTGACCATGAGGCACGGTTTTCTCCTACCGTCCTCTCTAAAATTCGTTTGAGACCTCGATTCGTGACTTCAACTTGACCACTCGTTTGAGGGTGGTAAGGAGTCGAAAGACGATGGGTGACACCATATTTTGACATGACTTTTGCAAACTTATCGTTACAAAAATGGGTCCCACGATCGCTTATGATTGCTCTAGGAGCACCGAATCGGGAGAAAAGGGATTTTAAGAACTTAACAACTACTCTAGCATCGTTGGTGGGGAGCGCTTTCGCTTCAACCCATTTGGATAGATAATCGACGGCTACCAGAATATATTTGTTACCTCTAGATGATGGAAAAGGTCCCATAAAATCGATACCCCAAACATCGAAAATTTCACAAACTTGGATTGCATTTTGAGGCATCTCATCACGTTGAGAGATTTTGCCTTGTCTTTGACATGCATCACAAGATTTGATCAATTCGTAAGCATCCTTATAAATTGTAGGCCAAAAGAAACCGGCATCAAATACTTTCCGAGCTGTGATGTTGGCACTGTGATGGCCCCCGGTGGGTCCTTCATGGCAAGCTTTGAGAATTTCAAGAGCTTCTTGGCCAAATACACATCTACGGATGATTTGATCCGCACATGTTCGAAAGAGATAGGGATCATCCCAAAAGTAATGCTTTATATCCTTGAAAAACTTCCTCTTTTGTTGACTCGTCATTCCTTTGATTAGAAAATTCCCCGCGTGGTAATTTGCTATATCGGCAAACCACGAGGTATTTTGATCATCATGAGAAGTCACCATATTTAATGTTTCAAGAGGAAAAGTTTCATTAATCTCTTTAGGATCAAAAACATTCTCGTACGGGTTTTCAAGACGAGAGAGGTGATCGGCTGCATAGTTTTCAGCTCCCTTGGTATGAAACTTTGCGGGGCAAAAAAAAAAAAAAAAAAAAAACAAATAAAAAAAAAAACAAAAAATTTTGTTCCCCAAAAAATTTTTTATTCCTGAAGAAGTAAGACCCATCGTAGCAATCGTGCTTTGGCGTCTTTTTTGTTGAAAAGGTATTTCAATGCGGAATGGTCTGTGTAAACAACACTCTTGTTCATGATTAGATATGATCGAAACTTCTCAAATGCGTAAACAACTGCAAGCATCTCTTTTTCCGTTGTTGTGTAGTTTGTTTCTGCTTCAGTCATCGTCTTACTTGCGTAATGAATTGGTCGGAAATGCTTCTCAATTCTTGCCTAGGACGCCACCTATTGCATAATCAATTGCATCGGCACATAGACACTAGCTAGTATGACAAAAGGTTGGTCCCATTTGGTTAGCAACTGAAATTGGAAGCTTCGGTTAACTTCTTTTTCAATGTTTGAAAGGCTAGAATGTAATCTTCTGAGAAAATGAAAGATTAATTGTTTTTCTCTATAGCAGATGGGTCATGGGTTCTGATGAGATTTTTGGAAAAGTCTTTGATAAATCTTCGATAGAATCCAGCATGCCCGAGAAAACTTCTAATTTCCTTGTGTAAACAACACTCTTGTTCATGATTAGATATGATCGAAACTTCTCAAAAGCGTAAACAACTGCAAGCATTTCTTTCTCTGTTGTTGTGTAGTTTGTTTCTGCTTTGGTCATGGTCTTCTCTAAGAGATGGGTCATGGGTCGAGAGATTTTGGAAAAGTATTTGATAAATCTTCGATAGAATCCATCATGCCCGAGAAAACTTCTGATTCCTTTAACGGTCGTTGGGTGAGGAAGCTTGGAAATTACATCAACTTTGGCCTTACCGACTTCAATTCCTTTTCTAGAGATCTTATGTCCTAAAACAATGCCTTCTTTAACCATGAAATGGATCTTTTCCCAATTTAGTGCTAATTTGGTGTCTTCACACCGTTTGAGCATTTTGTCTAAATTAGCAAGACACGAGGAAAAAGAATCTCCGAAAACTGAAAAATCGTCCATAAAGACTTTCATCGTTTTTTCTATCATGTCGTGAAAAATGGCCATCATACAACGTTGAAAAGTTCCGGGTGCATTGCACAAACCGAATGGCATACGACGGTCTAATCTTGTAGGCACCAATTCATTTTCTTCGTTCGTGACAACGGTCATACCACCTTTTTTAGGAACACAATGGACTGGACTAACCCATGGACTGGACTAACCCATGGACTATCCGAGATCGGATAAATCAATCCCGCGTCAAGAAGTTTTTCTACTTCTTTCTTGATAATGTCGTGGATTTTAGGGTTAACCCTCCTTTGATGTTGGACTGATGGTTCGTAATCATCTTCTAAAAGGATTTTGTGAGAGCAAAACTCTAGATCTATGCCTCGGATATCAGAAAGTTTCCAAGCAATTGCTTGTTTTCGGTTTTTCAGAACGTTAATGAGTGAGGTCTTTTCATCTTGGCTCAAATCTTTTGAAATTATGACTGGAAGCTTGTTATTTTCCTCTAAAAACGCATACTCGAGATGCGGAGGTAACTCTTTAAGCTCGACTTTAGGAATTTCATCTTTTGGTTCAAGTGAAGACTCTTTTGGTTCAACAACTTTAAGATCTTTTTGAATTCCAGGTGAGTAATCTCCTTGGTCTGGTGAAGGTAATGGATTGATAAGTGCTTAATTACACATATCTTTTACCTCTAAAAACGAGCTTAAATGACCAAAAACAGACAAAAACTGCGTAAAAGACTTAAGGTCTAACGGCTAAAACATTTAACGGCAGAATTAACTGGAAAACAACTAAACAAAAAATTACATGAATGGTCCCCTGAGACATACCCGACAACAACTAATCCAACTAAAGTCTCAAATTCTAAAAGAGCTTCACACTAAAAACATAAAAAGAGCAAAGTTGTAAGAAGCTAGGGAGAAAACAACAATAACAAAAGTACTATGGTCTGAAACTCACAGATAAGCTCTTAAAAGGTCTTCTAAGATATAGCTGTTACAGAAACTAGGGTGTTTTTGGGCTATGTTTTTACTAAACAGCTAAATAAGCTCTAATTAAGCTTATATAACAAAAAAAGGAAAATGTTCTAGAAAGCTTAAGATAGCCTTACTCTAATAATGAAAAAAATATAAGCTAAAGTACGTTTAAACAACTGAAATTTAAGCATGGAACTAAGCAAACTCAGAAAATAAGCAAGATACACAAAATCTAATTAATCTAAAAATCTTAAAAAGCAAAACTAGACTCTAGAACTTTAAGGAATTTTGAAACTATTTATAATCTATCTAATTAAGCTATAAAATCTAGACTCATAAGCTAGAATTAACAGGAGGCTTATAATATATATAGTGACGTATTGGCGTCTCAGCAGAAGTAGTGAAGATCACTGTCTATGAATGTTCTTTTTTTGGTTTTTTTAGTTACTTTTGACAGCAAAATAAGCTAGAAGATGTAAACTGAAAATGTAATCTAAGACTTGTTCTATATTAAGCTATATCTAGATTACTTCTAATCTTGAATTTAAAAACCTAAATCCTACTTTTACTCAACTAAAAATTAAGCTAAAGGTAGCGGTACTAACTAGTGACAGCAGTACTAACTTCTTAGTTAGTACTGCTGGTACAAACCAAGATTTAAGCTATGAAATAAGCTAGAAAATGTAAACTGAAACTAAATTTATAATAAGCTATAACTAAACTTAATCCTACTTAAATTCTTATCTAAAATCTAAGCTAGCAGTACTAACTTTTTGTTAGTACTGCCACCATACTTAACATTATTGTTAGTACTGGTGCACTTATGCACAAGAGCAAAATGAAAATGCCAGGTTTCCCTAAGGGAAAACACTGCACTAAAACACATCTCAAATAGAGTGTTAAAACAAAGTCCAAGCAAGATCTAAGCCTTGGAGGGCTTAGATCAAAATTTCACAAGTAAAATCAAAGGGAAAAATCCCCTAGTGCACAAGCGAGTTTATTAAGCCATAAAATCATTAATAGCTTAAACTAAAACCTCAAATGTACTCTAAACCTCATTAATTATGACAATCAAACTTTCAAAAAGAAATCACAAACTGCTTTTGACTTTTAGATGTCAAACTAGCTTAAACCAAACACCACTTTAAGACTAAGACATTTATGATTAAGCTACTACTTTGAAATCTAGTAAACAAGTGCTTAATACCAGACAATTAACAGATTAAAATTACTTTAATAAGCATGATTTAACAACTAAATAAGCAATAATCTAAGACTTAAGCTACTTTACTATATTTTTGGTTTTTTAGAGGTTTTTAAGACAATAATATGAAAATCTATGATTTAAACTAAGAAAGTTGAAAACAGATAAACAACTAAGATGATTTAGCTAGATAAAACTCAAACAAGCACTAATAAGCAAATAGAATAAACAAATAAGCCGCAATAAACATTTAAGCTATAACTAAGCACTTTAAAACTGAAATTAGAGAGTAATGAAGAGAGAAACTTACTTTATCCCTTAGCTAAACAAAAGGAACCAATCAATGGCAGCTACAAGCACCTTACTTATTAGATCAGCTAGGGTAAAAGTCCTTGGGATTCTTCTTCCAAATTAGATCCCCTTCCAAAAGATCATATCCAATAAGATCCATGAAAGATTAAACTGATTTAAGGTTTAGGTAAGATTAATACTAAATTCAATAAGCTCTATTTCAACTTATAGACTGAAAGAGCTTTAAATGAGCTTATTAGCTTATTTAGATAGTTTGGCTTATTAAGATAGCTTTTGAATAACACGAAAAAGAGAGTTATGAATGATTTAACACTAAATTTCATTAATAAAAGTTTACTGATTCCATTACTGAAAAGGAGATACTAAACATTTTAAGGAAAATTACATTAAAAATATGAAATTTATAAGCTAGACAAAATTACTAAAATAAAACTAGATCGCTCTCCCTCTATGTTTTTTGAAGGCGAAGGTAGGCCTATTTATAGTCCTGAAAGAAGCATCATGATCTCATCCCCTGCCTCCAATCTTTAATCCTGGCCAACCATTCTTCAATCATTCAAGGCATCAATTGTGGCCTAATGGAACAAGCTGTGGACACCTGAGGATTGCCAACGTGTCATTCCATTGATGTGATGTTTGTGCTTCTTTTGTGAGTGTTTTAGCATAAAAACCCACGCCTTTGTGTGCTTTCACCATTGAAGACGTGGCCCTTGATTGGGAGAGTCTAAGTAATCCCTTGATAAAGACTGATTTGTCCCTTCATTTGTGTTAGTAAGCTCATGAATTGACCTAAGCACCCTTTAATTTGGAAAACCCCTTTGATTTGAGTAAAAGGTAACTTTGGGACGACGGGCGAACAGTAAATAGGATTGGCGCCCTTTTTTGACAGTTAAAACTGTTGGACTTTGGGAAGTTTGCAAATATGGCCCTTATCTTTCTTTCCTCTCTTTTTAGTTATAAATGACTTTCAAGAAGTGCAAGTTTAGCCCTTGTGGTTTATTAAAAGGACATGGGCTAGGGTTTTGGGCTTTTCTGGCTTTGGCTTTGTACTTTGGCTTCTTTTTGAACTCTTCTGATTCTCGTGTCCGTGCTTGCTTGATTTTGACTGTTTTCTTGTGATTTGTGATTTATCCATACCTGCACACACAAAACACAAATACAAGCATATTTTTGCTATTTTTGGTCTGTTTTGGGTTTAATTGGGTTATTTTAAGCATAAATGGATATGTGTATTTTACACTTATCAAAATTCCCCAAACTAAACGATTGAGTGTCCTCACGCAATATCACATGCCTTATAACCAAATATCTTGAAACTTCCCCAAACTAAACCTTTGAAAAGTAGCAAAGAGTTTTGATGAGAGAGTTAAGAGATCACAAGTTATAAAACACCCGACTTCCCATTTTCAAATATATATCTTAATAACTAACTTGACTACAACTTATTTGTGTTGACATTATGTATTGTTTTCATTACCTTATTGGTAACTTTGAGGATCATAGAATAAAAAGCACAATTAAGTGTCTTAAAGATAACTTCATCATCCTCGATTTTTCACTTTTCCCATGCTAAGCTTAAAAATAAGATCACTGCTAATTACGAACTAAGATGCTAAGACTACTTATAATTACAACTTGTGAATTCCTGTTCCTGACATAAATCATATATTTAGGTGTATGTGTTCAAATTAATTTAAACCATTAAATCCACATATTAGTTAGTTGAAATCTGACCAAGTTTTACACATGGGCCTTTTGGGCTAATATGTTAATCACTTAGCAAGATCACATCTCAAAGCAAACAAAAACCTCCTTAGCTAAGACATCGTTGGTTCACTTGTCCCATGAATGCTAAGGCTTTTGACACCCCATCCGGAGAATACTAATCGAAACGCATGAACTTCCGATGAAAAAGCCTTGTAGACTTTTGCAAACCTTAGTTCAAAAGAATACCTTGGTTTTAGAAAATGAAACTTTTACTATTTATTTTCTAACTTTGCAACATTATTATTTCTATTTACATTATTAGGCTAGGAATTTGTATCACTTTTCTTTCGACGACACATCGGCCACGCCTCCGACAAGAGCTCGTGTACTTATTATGATACCAACCCTAAATATACAACCTCCACCCTTTCTTTCGATGTCACATCGGGAGCGAACCGACAAATGCCCATGTACTTTATTGCGATGGAGTTTGTATATTAATTATTAACACTAAGGATTTATAACTTGCATCCTTTTTATTCACCAACTACATTTTTATAGATTTTTTTAACACATTATTTTTGCAAATAGAAAAAATTTCGTTTTAGAAACCCAAAGTATAAACTTGAACTAAAATTCTTATTTATCAACGATGTTTGACCTCATTATCGATAAAGCTTTTTCTCTGAATATGTTGATTAGACTTTTAAGAGTAAAACTCTAATTTGTAAAAATTAAAGAGAACACGTATAATTAATCATTTTAAGAACTTCGGGGAAAGAAAAATCACAAGTTATTCTTATAAGCCTTTAAGCTTTCCAAATAAACTTTGTTTAGCATCCTAATTCGTAAACAACACTATCATCTCTTATTCTTTGCAATTTAAAATCTCTAATAAAGATATTAGCAAATACTTAGCCTATATAAAACAGACTCGGCATATTTAAAATCTACTTGAGATTAGCACAAGTCTTCATTTACTAATGATTTCAAGTCTAGCATGTTTAAAGTCTACATGAGACTAGCACAAACTATCATCATTAATTGTTAAGGGAGAAAGCTAGAACTCTACACGTTCGATCGGGTCAAAAATTACTTTTTATTCTTACCAACGGAAAACCTACATTCGTGCTTAACACTTATATTATTATTATTTATTTTTTTTATATTTAACTTAAAAATTTAAAAATTTTGCTATTTTTGTGGGAAAACGGGTACGTGAGAACAAAACAATAAGCATCGTACATAAATCGATAGTTTCCCTTCCCAAACTAAAACGATACATTGTCCTCAATGTTTAAAGTCGGGTTTCTACGAAAATCTAAGTCGTTTATGAAGTATGCAAAGATAAACGTGACATTCGATACATGATGGAAAGGATATCGGATCTCCCCAAACTAATTCAACAAGGATGAGAAACTCGAGTTTTTTAGTAGAACGGGGTGATGAAAAATCAACCGGACACGAGAAGTCTTTAGGGAAATTGTTGGATTAATCATACAAAAATCACAACAAATCAAAGCAACAAACATCGAGGGAAATCGGAAAAAGAAGAACAAGCACTCTCTCACACAAACAACATTAGATAAGAAAATTAGAAAAGAATAATAGAAAGGATATGCATGGGGAGGTGAACTCCATAAAGTGGCTTGTTTTTGTTCACCGTGCGCAAAGCTCGAACTACGGATCCATTGAATTTAGTTGTCCTTAGGGAAAGTCTGGAGATCTGGGATAACCAATGGTGGTGTTCCCTCCATAGTAATGCTTATGACGGTGGCAGTTGGACTTTGAATTCGAAACACATCGGCATGTGGATCAACTTGGCAGTGCCCATAAGGATAAACTTCGGTGATTGTAAAAGGTCACGGACCATCGGGATTTGAGCCTTTTCGGAGATAATCTTTATATCGGGAGTTAAAAAGCATCGACTTGATCACCAACATTGAAGATCTCGATTCTTTATTCTTAGAAATCGTGTAGCTTCTATGCTTCTCCTATGTAGATTAACCGAATTTCATAAAGCTTGATCACGAAGCTCGCTAAGTTCATTGAGTTGAAGTCTTTCGATTGATCGCCCAGCGTGGTTTTTAAATCGAAGTTGGCATGCTTTAAGAGCAATATGCCTTCTGTTCTAGTTCGAGGGTAGTTGACTCGCTTTATCCTGACTAACTTGTACATAGTACATACAATTGGAGTTTGTAAGCGGCTTAAAAGCCATATGCATAATCTTAACTTGTTCTGACCATGAGGCACAGTTTTTCCTACCGTCTCTCCAAAATTCTTTTGAGGGACCCCGTTTCGTGACTTCAACTGCTACTCGTTTGAAGGGTGGTAAGGAGTGAAAGACGATGGGGTGACACCATATTTAGACATAACTTTATCAAATTTGTCGTTACAAAAATAGGTCCCACAATCGCTTATGATTGCTCTTGGAGCACCGAATCGGGAGAAAAAGGGTTATTTAAGAACTTACTAACTACTCTAGCAACGTTGGTGGGGAGCGCCTTTGCTTCAACCCATTTAGAAAGATAATCGACGGCTACCAGAATATATTTGTTACCTCTAGACGACGGAAAAGGTCCCATAAAATCGATACCCCAAACATCGAAAATTTCACAAACTTGGATTGCATTTTTGAGCATTCTACATACTCGTTGAGAGATTTTGCCTTGGTCTTTGACATGCATCACAAGACGTATAATTAATCGTAGAATCCTTATAAATCGTAGGCCAATAAAAAACCGGCGTTTGTTAAATACTTTCTGAGCGGTGATGTGGGCACTGTTGATGGCCCCCAGAGGGTCCTCCTTCATGGCAAGTTGTGAATTTCAAGAGCTTCTTGGCCAAATACACATCTACGGATGATTTGGTCCGCACATGTTTACTAAAGAGATAAGGATCATCCCAAAAGTAATGCTTTATTTCTTGAAAAAACTTCTTCTTTTATTGGGTTGATCATTTTCTTTGATAAGAAAATTGCCCGCGATATGGTAATTTTATATATCGGCAAAACCACGGGATATTTTGGGTCATCATGAGAAGTCACCATATTCAATGTTTCAGAGGAAAAGTTTCATTAATATCTTAGGATAAAAAACATTTTCATACGGGTTTTCAAGACGAGAGAGGTGATCGGCTGCATAGGTTTTTAGCTCCATTGGTTATCGATAAACTTTGAATTCAATTCCAAGAAGTCAAGGACCCATCTAACGCATCGTGCTTTGGGTTATTTTTTTGTTACATAAGGTTATTACTATTGCGGAATGGTCTGTGTAAAGACACTCTTGTTCATGATTAGAATATGACGAAACTTCTCAAATGCGGGTAAACAACTGCAAGCATTTCTTCTCTCGGTTGTTGTGTAGTGTTGATTCTGCTTCGGTCCTAGTCTTACTTGCATAATGAATTTGGTCGGAAATGTTTCATTAATTCTTGTTGTCCTTAAGACCGCACCTATTGCATAAACACTGCATCGCACATATTTCAAAAAGGTTGGTCCCAATTCGGAGCAATGAGAGTTGGAGCTTCGGTTAAAATCTTTTTCAATGTTTGAAGGCAAGAATGCAATCTTCGAGAAAATTCGAATGGAGTGTTCTTCTCTAGAGATGGGTTATGGGTCCGAGAAGATTTTTGAAATGTCTTTGATAAAATCTTCGATAGAATCCAGAATGCCCGAGGAAAATTCGAATTCCTCCTTCTAACGGTTTGTTGGATGAGGAAGATTAGAAATTACTCATCTTTGGCCTTATCGACATTCAATTCTTTTTCTAGAGATCTTATGTCCTAAACAATGACTTCTTTAACCATGATAATGGATCTTTTCCCAATTTAGTGCTAATGTGGTGTCTTTCAACTTTTTTTAAGCCATTTTGTCTAAATTAGCAAGTCACGAGGGGAAAAAAGAATCTCCAAAAACTAAAAATCGTTCCATAAAAACTTCCATTCGTTTTTTCTATCATGTCGTGAAAAATGGCCATCATTCAACGTTGGATGTTTTCCGGGTGCATTGCACAAACCGAACAATGGCATACGACGGTTACGCGAATGTTCCGTATATGGGCCGTGAAATGTAGTTTTTTCTTGGATCTTTAGGTTCCAATTAGGATTTGAAAATACCCTGAAATACCATCTAAAAAACAATAAATATTCGTTGCCGTGCTAATCGCTCTACATTTGTCATGAATGGTAATGGAAAAGGTCTTTACAATGTTGCTTCGTTTAACTTTCGTAATCGATGCAAACTCTCAATCCCGTTATATCTTGTAGGCACATCTCATTTTTTCGTTTGTGACAACGGTTTCATACCACCTTTTTTAGGAATACAATGGGGACCAGACTAAACCTATGGTGGACTATCAGAGATTGGATAAAATCAATCCCGCGTCAGAAGTTTTTTCTACTTCCTTTCTTGATGACGTCGTGGGATTTTAGGGTTAACCTCCTTTGCTGTTGGACTGATGGTTCGTAATCATCTTCTAAAGGATTTTGTGGAGAGCAAAAAAACTCTGGGGGATCTATGCCTCGGATATCATAAAGTTTCCAATGCCAATTGCGTGTTTTCGGTTTTTCTGGAACGTTAATGAGTGAGGTCTTTCATCTTGGCTCAAAATCTTTTGAAAATTATGGAATGGAAGCTTATTATTTTCCCTTAAGAACGCATACTCGAGATGCGGAGGTAAACTCTTAAGTCTCGACTTCGGGAAGTTCAACTTTTGGTTCATAAGAAGTAGCATATTCGAGTGAAGACTTCTGTGGTTCAACAACTTTAAGATCTTTTTGAATTTCGGGTGAATAATCTCCTTGATTTGGTGAAGGTAATGGATCATTGTTGAGAAGTGCCTCGAGAATGAGAATGTCACCCTCGGGATCATAGTACGTAGCATCAATTTCCGTTGAAATTTGCTCGTCATCGATAGCTATGAAAGCATCGGCTTCTTCAAAGAGTAGAAAATCACTTTCATCAAAAGGAGTGAGTGTCGGAGATGAAGTGGAAACAATCGGATCGTAGTACGGAGAAGGATTGTTGTAAGCAACGGAATCGGAAAATCCAAGTACTTCTTGTGAATAAATTTCACAAGTGACATCGATTAGATCAACCTTCTTCAACGATTCGTATTGTTGGTATGAATTCGGATGGTGCATCTCCACATTGTTAAGGGTTAGCGATTTGATTATCATTCCTAACAGTAATTCTCTTCGTTAAATCGATTAAAGCATGAGCCGTCCTAAGAAAGGGTCGCCCAAGTATTAACGGTACTCGAGGATCGCTATTTTAAAATCAAGAAACCACAAAAAGTCGGCGGGAACAGTAAAACTTCCCTACTGTGACAAAAACATTTTCTGCTAACCACCGGTTGGTTTGGAAAATTGTGCAAACGGTCGGTCTAATTCTAATTACCTTTTTTGTTTCAGGTTAGGTCCCGGGAGTTGAGCTTTTTCCAAATGGATAAAGGCATGAGTTTTATACTAGCACCTTAAATCGACAAGGGCTAAGTAACTAATCGAACTATGAAAAATCACATGGAATGAGAAATTCGACTTGGGTTGTCACCTACTTTTCTGGAAGCTTTTTTAGGACAACGCACTACTAGGTTTCATGAACGGTGTTTTGGTTAACTAATTAACTTTGTCTTTGTTAATTATGCATCTTTTTGAACTTTGACACAAAACTTTGGACATATGGAATGAGAGCTCGCAAAACTAATCTCAAAAATGAAGGTTTCGAAAGATTACATAAACTTTGAAGAAGAATGTCATCTTTTTCACGAATCTTTTGTTTGTGAGTCTCGTCGGGGTAAGGTAAATTTGTTTGGTTTTTGTTAGCAATGAAAGACGGTTCTTCGGGTTGTTTCTTTGTCTTGGTTTGTTCTTGGACCAATGGAGGACGGTTGGATGTCTTCGGTCGCTAGGTTGCTCCGTATCCTTTGTCACTCACTTTCCTTTTCACACCACGGCGGTGGAATCGGAGAGGTCCATCGTATGAAACACCCACTACGAGTTGTAATTGCCTTGGCTTCGTTCCTTGGGTTTGGAATGGTATTGCTTGGTAAAGAACTTGAACTTGAAGGTTGGTTGCTATGATAACTTTGCATGAAACTGAGCATCATTTTCTGAAAATCATCTTGCTTCTTTTGAGAATCATTGTAAACTCTTTGAAAATTATTTTGGTTTCTTTGAAAATTATCCAACTTCATTTACAAGTTATTCATATTCGCATCATTTGCTTTAGCATAACTTTCAAAATCCATTTTAGATACTCCTTGAGTTTGTGAACGGAAGTAAAGATGATTAATCCAATGGTTGATTTGTTGGTTGCTCCTTGATTGTTAGGACGGTTTTGGTTAAAATTTGTTCCTCGATTTTGATTCGAATTGAAATTGTTTCCTTGGTAACGGTTTTGGTTGTTTTGAACATTTGGTTGATTGAAACCCGGTGGTCTCATTTGACTTGCCAAATTGGAAGGTTGGTTTCTTTGGAGAAAATTGCCAACGGCTACGGTTTGTTGAAATTGTTGGATTGTTATCATGAAAAAACGGGGAAAATCGTTTCCTCCTCGAATTTAACGACAAATGGTTGTTATAATTGTGATTCGATCCACAAGTAACACATACTTCCTCAACCGCTTTGACGGGTGCGGGAGTAGTAGCAACTAAAGCTTTTATTTCATTCATCATTTGTTTCATCTTGATAGTCATCTTATCCTCGAGAGAAGCGGCTATTTGTTGCATATCGAAAGAATTATTAGAATGTGAAGAATTAGAAAGAGGAGCATCCGTACTCACTCTTGAATCATTAGTCGACTCTTGAGTAAGAATTTTGACTTGCTTTTCATTAATCGCTAACTAAACCTTCTTGAGGCATCTTGTCTAAGAAATTGCCACCCGCAGCGGGAATCTAAGGCATCTTGATCGTTGGAATTCAAAGAATTGTAAAAGTTTATCGAGTTGGTGTAGTTCGTGAAGCCATGGTGGACGGACATTGAGAGAAGGGAGTCCTTTAAAACGTTCCCATGCTTCGTTAAAGGTTTCGTTGGGTTCTTGGAAAAAATTGGTGATTTTGTTTCGGAGATAAGTTGTTTTCGATGGTGGGAAGAATTGGTTTATGAATTTTGAAACAAGGTCGTCCCATGTGAGAATTGATCTAGGAGGTTCCTTGTCTAACCAATCTCGGGCTTCACCGTCTAGAGAAAAAGGAAAAAGCAAAAGCTTTACCGAAGTGTTCGGAACTTCGGGATGTCTAAACGTTGAAGTGACCTTGTTAAAAAATCGAAGGTGATTGTGAGGGTCTTGTCTACCCGTAAAAATTATTACTTTGCACATGATTGATTAATGGGGCTTTCAAGCTCGAAATTGTAGCATTAATCGGTGGAACAACTATAGCATCTTCATACCCTTCGATGGGTGCTTGTAACATTTGGGCCATCGTTCGATTGTCGGCCATTGGAACAACGTTTTGTTCAACAATTGGTTCTTCTAAATCAAAATTTTCAACAACAACCGGAAGAGTTTGTTGTTGTCGACGTCTTCGAGATTGCGAACGAGTGCGCATAAAAAGGAAAACTAAAAATTAAAAAGAAAGCCAAAACTTTTACAATAATTATTTTTTTTAACAATGAATTTTTACGGTTGCACGAAAAAGACTTAAACCAAATAATCAATATTTCACGGTAGCTCTTGAAAATTGCGTTTTCAAGGTGAGAGAGCCATTTACTTCGTAGAGACACCAAATGGCAAGTGTTAAATCTGTAGTTCGATTTGGGACCAAACAAGTTCACCGGAAATTGAAATGATAACACCTCCGTTGAGAATGTTATATTTTGGTATTTTTACCAATTGGTGACTTTTATTTCTTAATTAAAAAAGGAAGATTTTTTTATATTTTTTATTTTTTCTATTTTTTCTATTTTTTTTTATCTTTTACTTATACTAAAAAGAAAAGGAAAATATATTTTTTTACTTTTTATATTTTATGATTTTTTTGGATTTTTGAATTATAAAACAAAAATGAAACTTTCGAGGGTGAAAGGATCTTCAAACCAAATCAATAAACACAAAACGTCGAAATCTTAAACACTAGTCCCCGGCAACGACGCCAAAAACTTGTTAGCAAGTTTTAACACACGTAAAATATATATAAAATATAATACTTTAAAAGAGTAATTAAGAAAATTACCAAGTTACCCTTGATAAAATTCACTCTTAAAAATATATATAATATAATATATAATACGTATATTAAACCGGGGGGGAAAGTATGATTCACAGGGGTGTTCCCCAACGACTAGTGAAATTGAAACCTCGTTTAAGCTTGGATTCTGATTTGAATAAAGCAAAGATATTTTTGATAATCTATATCTACTAAATAAAAGCAATTTAAACAATTAAACAAATACGGTAAAATAATAAAAGCGACTAATAAGTAAATAAACTAAAATTAACCCCTAAAGATGTAAACTAAAATTCTAAACCTAAGATAGGATAAAAGAAAATTTTAGGAAAAAGAAAAACTATTTTTGGCTTTTTAGATTAAAAGATATGATTTTTCTAAAGCTTAAACTACTTAAAAACTATAAAAATAATAAATCCATTAAAAATAAAAATCCTAAAAATTTTATAAAAATTATACTAAAAAAAAGAAAAAGTGCAGGAATTTTATAAAAATAAAAGCCCTATTTTTTTACTTTTTATTAAAGACTAATTAAACTAATTAAAACCTAACCCTAATTATTAATTAAGACTAAATAAAACTAATTAATTAACTAAACTAGGGACTAATGGTGCAAAAGGGAAAAGGACTAACTGAGCTAAAGTAACTAACGGGCAAGGACTAACTAAGACACAAATAAAATTTGAAAGTTACACAAACAGTTCCTGAGGCCCAACCCGATAATAACCTAAGTCCAATTATAAGCTCAAATTTTAAAAGTGCTTATCATCAAAAACTTAAAAGAGCAAAGTTGTAAAGGAAGCTAGTAGGAACAAAATTAATAAAAGCTACTAGGGCTGAAATTAACAAATAAGCTCAATAAGAGCTTATTTTTGACTGACCTCAGAAAGGAGGCTTAACCCTTGGTTTTAGAAAATAAGCTGTAAAAAACTCAAAATAAGTTCAAAATGTAAAAGGAAAGAAGTTCTAATGAGATTATGATATGCTTATTCTATAAATGAAAAGAAGTAAAGGCTTAGTCTACTTTTAATCTACTGAAATTGATCATGAACTAAGCAGACTCAGAAAAAGCACTTAATTCCTTAAAAACCAAATGAGCTAAAATGCTTAAAATACCAGAATAGAAGCTGAGCTTTTAAAAACTTAATAACCTACCTCTAGACTAGGATTCCAAATCATAAAAACAGTTACTACAACTTAAAATTTAAAACTTAAAGGCTAACTTCTATTACTATTGTTTTTGGCTTTTTTGAAAATTTAATGACTTTTGATAGCAAAATAAGCTATGTAAATAAGCTAGAAAATGAAATTTAAGTCCTAATCTGTATTAAGCTATACCTAGTCTATAAAATACTAAAAGAAGAGCTATTAAACCCAAACTTTGCTGGCTTAATATGGGGCTTAAGTATCAGCAGTACTAACTTTTGTTAGTACTGCTAGTGTAATTGGAAATACCACAAAGACTAAAAGTGCAGGCTAACCTAGTTACTACCACTACCTTAAACACACTCAAATTGTGTGTATAACACTATGCAAGCAAAATCCAAGCCTTAAGGGCTTTGGATCATAAATTTCACAAGTGAAATTTAGATAAAATGTACCCTGGTGCAGGATCACCTATAATAAGCCATAACTTTTGGTATTTTAAAATCTAACTTATAAGAACATGAGAAGTAACAAATATTTCTAAATCAAACTCAGCCTTAAAAAATTTTGTTGAACACTCACTTTGACTTTTTGAAGTCAAAATAACTTAAACCAAACACCCTTTTATCATTTTGACAGGTTTTAGTTAAAGCTTATATTGCAAATCTAATTAACAAGTAGTGAATACCAGATAAATACTAGCTTAAATCTACCCTAACAAACATGAACCAATAACTGAAATAGAATTAATCTAAGATTTAAGCTATTCCTACTATTTTTTGGTTTTAAGGTTTTTAAGACAAATATATGTGAATCTATGGTTCAAACTAAGAAAGCTAAAAACAGATTAACAACTATGATGATTAAGCTATATAAAACTTAAATAAGCACTAATAAGCAAAGAGATTAAGCAAATAAACAATATTAAGCATATAAACTATAACTAAGCAATTTAGACTGAAATTAGAGAAAAAAATGAAAAGAGAAACTTACTTAAACCTTTAGCTAAACAAAATGGACTAATAAAGGCAGCTACAAGCTCCCTAGCTTATTAGATTAGCTGGGTAAAAGTCCATGGGATCTCTTTCCAAGTTAAGGATTCCTTCCAAAAAGCTATATCAATTGATCCGTATAAATGCTCAAGTTAAAACTGTTTTAAGGTTTAGGTAATATTAATACTGAAATTAAATAAGCTCTATTTCAGCTTATAGACTGAAAGAGCTTATAATGAGCTTATTAGCTTATTGAGGCAATTTGGCTTATTAAGAGAGCTTTTGAATAAAAAGAAAAGAGGTGACTTAGCTTATAAATAACTCTAAACTAAATTTCATTAATAAAATTACTGATTACATTACTTAAAAAGGAGATTACAAAATATTTTAAGGAAAATTACATTTAAGAAAAATACAAAATTAAACTAGACTAAAAGCTACTAAAAAAAACTTCTATTTATTGTTTTGTTGTGGTGTGAGGTGAGGCCTTTTTATAGGTGATGAAAGAAGTTTCTAGGATCTCTTGCCCTGCTCTCCAATCTTTCAATCTCAGCCAATCATTTCGTCAATCATTTGAGCTTTAATTGTGGCCGTTTGATCATTGTGTGGACACCTGAAGATTGCCAGCGTGTCATTCCCTTTTGGGTGTCATTGTGCTTCTTTTGTGAGTGTTTTAGCACAAAAACCCATATTTCATTGTGCTTTCTCCATTGACGTGGCATTCTTCCTTAGGGATTGGACCAATCAGAGATGGGGAGTGACGTTTCTTACTGCCAAGGTGTACTTGGACACCTAAATTGTCCTTTGTAGCCTCTAATTATGAAAACCCCTTTGTTTTGAGTTGAGGGCATGTTTGGGAAGACGATGAACAGTAACACGATTTTACCCGCCTTTTTCTAACTGAAAAGGGTAAATCGGTTTGAAGTTTGGGGAGTTGGCAATTTGAGTCCTTGTGTTTGGATCCTTCTTTTTCTAGTTATAAACTAGTTTCCAGTAATAAAAATGCAAACTGGGCCCTTGTGGTTAATGAAAAGAGAAAATAGGCTAGGGTTTTGGGCTTTTGGCTTTTCTGGCTTCGGCTTTGTACTCTTCTGATTCTCGTGTCCGTGCTTGCTCGTTTTTGACTGTTTTCTTGTGATTTCTGATATATCCGTACCTGCACACACAAAACACAAATACAAGCATATTTTTGCCATTTTTGGTCTGTTTTGGGTTTAATTGGGTTATTTTAGGTACAAACGGATATGTGTATTCTACACTTATCACTCCTTGATAAAGTGAAATCTGATGTCTATATGCTTCGACCTGGAATGTTGAACGTTGTTGCAGCAGAAGGCAATAGCGCTTTTGTTTTATAAAAACCACATTACATTGGAAAATTTTTGTTGATACAAAGCCATAGTCGGATAGCTTGTGATCTCATCCAAAGGAATTGAGCACAACAACCGGACAAAGCAATATATCCAGCTTCCGTACTAGATATCACAGCGCTTTTCTGCCTTTTTGATGACCAGCTAACAAGTCTATCTCCCAAGAACTACAATCTCTACCAGATGTGCTACGGCATGTATCTTGACAATCCACTTATCCGCATTGCAAATGCTGTTTAGAGCAATTAAAGAATCCTTCGAATACATAGTCCACTGATTGACTGGTTCCTTTAGATACCGAAGATCCTTTTGACCGTTGTAATTGCTTTTCGGTAGGCCGAGCCTTATATCGGGCACACATGCATATAACAAATTATAGGTTAGGTATACTGGATTTGAGATAAAGGAGGGTGACAATCATGCCACGATAGTGGGGCACGGATATACGGGCTTTCCCTCTTTATCCTTTTCCGTTTAGATTTCTCCACCATGGGAGTATCCTCTGGTCACAAAAGTCAAAAAACCGTATTTCTTTTAAAGATTCAAGGGGGATATTTTGACTGGATAATAAAGATGCCTCTGGGACTTTGAGAAATCTGTAGTCCTAAGAAAAATAAGATTTTGCCCATCATTGACATCTTAAATTTTGAACACGTGATTTTAGCAAATAGGTCACAAAGTTCAGGTGTAGATGCAGCAAAAATAATATCATCGACATATATTTGTACCAGAAGTAATTCATTGCCTTCCCTACGAATGAATAGAGTAGGATCCACTGAGCCTTTGGAGAAGTCTTAGGATATCAGGAACGAAGACAACATGTCATACCACGCGCGTGGAGATTGTTTCAACCCATAAAGAGCTTTCTTTAGCTTGTACACGTGATTGGGGTTATCTGGATCCACAAACCCGTCTGGCTAGCTAACATAAACCTCTTCCCGCAGATTACCATTCAGAAATGCAGTCTTCACATCCATTTGGTAGACAACCATGTTCATGTGAGCGATAAACGCGAGAAAAATCCTTATAGCCTATAATCTTGCAACCGGAGCAAAAGACTCTTCAAAATCAATTCCCTATTCTTGACGGTAACCACGAGCCACTAACCGAGATTTTTTCTTTAGAATACTTCCCAATTCGTCTAGATTCACTTTGTAGATCCACTTTAAAGTAATAACCATAACTTTATCTGGTCGGGGTACGAGCTCCCATACTCTAAGACGTTCGAACTCATGGAGTTCTTCTTGCATTGCTTCGATCCAGCAGGATTGAGTCAAAGCATCTTTATACGTATTGGGTTCAACAGCAGTGAGAAAAGCATCGTAATAACAAAAAAGAGCTTGCTCATGTAATTGCAGCCTTGTGGAAACTGATCTAGCGAGTTCACGATTATATTTTCGAGTGGGTGATCCTTAGTCCATTTGCTATTGTGTTTAGAAATTTGGTGATCGGGATGCATAATTGTATGAATAAAATCCGATGATGAAGATTGATCAGAATGAATTTCTGGAATTGGGATACCAAAGTACGGATCATTCCCTATATGTGCACCTTTAATATCATGATTTTCTTCTTTAACATCGTTAAGAATGACGGGAGGTTAAGTTTCGGGTGTTGTTTGAGAGTCACTTGGTGATGGTGCATCTTGGTCAACATTTGTTGAAGAAGGTGAACCGGTTGATACAACAGGAACTGGAGCTACTACTTCATGAATTAGAGCAACGACTTCAGGGGCTGGGTAATCAACACTGAATGGAGGAGTGAGTAATTCATCAAACAGCCATTGCAGTCAGCTGATCAAAGTCTACATGAATTCTTTCGATAATACTTCTGGTACGTCGGTTGTAATTTCGGAATGCTTTCTTTGTTGGTGCATAGCCAATGAAAATACCAATATCAGCCTTCGGTTGTAACTTACCCAAGTTTTCACTATCATTTGTCGGATAGCAGAGTGCACCAAATACATGGAAGAACAATAAGTCAGGAAGTTTGTCATGCGGTTGTAAATTCGAAATGCTTTCTTTGTGGGTGCATAACCAATGAAAATACCAATATCAGCCTTCGATTGTAACTTACCCAAATTCTCACTATCATTTTTTCACGGATAACAAAGTGCACCAAATACGTGGAAAAATGATAAGTCAGGAAGTTTGTCATGTAAAAGCTCATATGGTGTTTTGCCGTGACGAAGACGTATGATGGAACGATTTTGGGTGTAACATGCGGTAGCAACTGCTTCTGCCCATAAGAATAACGGAGCTTTTGCATAAATCAACATTGTGCGGGCAGCTTCAATTAGCGTACGATTACGTCTTTCAACGACACCATTTTGCTGTGGAGAGCGAGCAACAGATGTTTCATGAGAGATGCCAACCTTCTCATAATATTCACGCAAAGTTTGATTAACAAATTCAGTTCCATTATCTGTTCTGATTCGTCGGACAGGTACTTTAAGCCGCACTTGGATCATCTTGAGAAACTTGATTATGAAATCTGGAGCTTCATCTTTTGACCTTAAGCACTTTACCCATGTAAATCGAGAGTAATCATCGACAATGACGAGGATGTACTTCTTTCCATTAATACTTGCGACACGCATTGGACCACAAAGATCCATGTGCAAGAGATAGAGTTTTTCTTGGTTGGTGTCTTCAGATTTAGGTTTGTGGGGTTTCTTCTTGCTTTTGCCCATTGCACACGCAGAACACAGATGGTCCTTTTCAAACTTTAGCTTAGGGAGACCTCGAACAAGACCGTGTCTAGCTAAATGGTTGATTGCACCAAAGTTCAGATGAGATAGACGTCGGTGCCATAGCCAGGACTTAGTCTTTGAGGCCTTTGACAAGAGACATATAGGAGAGGATGCCATCATATCTCCAAGAGACATAGTATACAGATTGTTGCCTCGAGATCCAGTCAATAGATCAACACCTTCTAGATTGCGAATGAAGCAGGTGTGTTGACGAAAAGCAACTTCAAGGTTCGAATCACAGAATTGCCCAACGGAGAATAAGTTGTGTCCAAGTCCTTCTACGTAGTAAACCCTTGAGATCGTAACATTCCCAATATGATAATCACCATATCCCAATATCTTTGCCACGAGATCATTTCTAAATTTTACAATACCCAAAAATTTATTGACGAAATTGGTGAGCTGAGAGCGATCTCCGGTCATATGCTTGGAGCAGCCGGAGTTCAAATACCAGAGAACAATTTGGACGACCTGCATTCATCAAGAGAGGAAGATGGAACATCAGAAACTATGGATCCCCAAGATTTACTGGGTTCCTTTTTGTTAGAAGATATAGATTTAATAATCTTAGCTTTGCTAACGAGAATATTAGTTTAAGATTTCCTAGGTTTCCTTGAGTAAACCAATGTTACTACAGGCTTAGGTGTATCACTTTCTAGAGAAGTTAGTTTCCTAAGGGGCACTTCAGCAGTTGTGGTTATCCTAGTTAAAGGGCACGCATTTCCTACTATAGAGAAGGTCTAACCAGTAGGTCTCCAAGTGTATCCAATATTTGTGAACACTTTTCCTGTTGGTTTCCAAACTTTTCTCTTTGAACTTTTCTTAACAGATTTAGATTTAGTACGAGCATTCACATCATTGATAAAATCAAGAACACACAAATCATGATTATCATAAAGCATGCAACCATTACACTTAACACATAGAAGTTTAGAATTCACATTAAGCTTGAAATGTTGCACATTTGCATTTCCTTTAGGTTCAACAAAACAATTCTTATTTTTCAAACTAGATTTAACTGTCCTAGGGTGGGCTTCTACTTTATTCTTCTGAGTACTACTTGGTGTTTGCTGAATCTTATCTTTCTTTGTATTGCCTGAAGGCTGTAATCCACTAGCACTAGTAGACGGTTTTACTCCTGTAGAAGACAACATAGATTTGTTAGAAACTAGGTTTGATGAAGAAGCTGTTTTTGTGTTTGTGTTTCCTGAGGATGTGACAGGCTTAGTGAATCTAACTCTTTTGTCCTTGTTCTTTGGGGTCACAACCACTAATTTGTCACTTGAATTGTTGATGTTAGGGCAGGTTTGTCTGATTATTATAAGTAACTCCTGAATTCGTTTGGTATACTTACAAGCAGAGTCTAAGGAATTATTTAGAGGATTTTGTAATTTTCCTTGTTCTACTATTTCCCTAAGAATCGCAGCATGTTCCTGAGTGTGCCTAAGGTAGTCAGAGTGAGCTGTCCTATTGTTCAACAATCTAGGGACTATTGGTTCCACATCAATCTTAAGCATTTCTGGAGCAATAGTATGTTTGATAACAACATTATCAGCTAAATCTTTTCCTTTAAGTTTCCTTAATTCATCCTTCAGAGCTGTAATGACCAAATCTTTTTCTTGAAGACTTACATTTAAATCAGAGATTTCCACAGACTTTTGATTAACTTGATTAATTAAAGCATCACATTGTTCTTTTGATCGAATACATGTTAGTTTAATCGAGTCATAAAGTTGCTTATAGGTCTGTTTCAACTGTTCAATTTCTGCAATAAGTTTTGACACCCTATGATCCAATTCAATATTTATCATTTCAATTTCTTCTATGTCTGTCTTGACCTTATCCTTATTCATATTTCCACTTAACGATTTAATCCTCTCTTTCAACTTCTTTATGACCGTGTCTTTCTCTTGCGACTAAGCTTTCAATTCGTTTAATTCAAAATATTGATCAAAATTTGGAGCACTTTGATTGGAAACAGAATTGTCTCTTTGAAAAATTTCCTAATTAAGTTGAGTATCAACTTCTAAAGAGATGCAATGTTTTTCAAGAGTGGTATAACTTCTAAACAGTTTATCGTAAGTCTCCTTTTTAATGAAATCCTTTTTGTTGAGAAGCTCAGTCTCAAGTTTGAGACACTTTTCATATTCATGCACATTCACAGAAGCATTATCCAAAGTATAATTCATAATTGTGTTTACTATATCTTTGTTGATGACTTGTTCCAAGAGTCGTTCGTTTTCATTTAAAACTTGATTCATTTTAACTTCAAACGTTTTTTACTCTAAACGATGTTGTTCCACAGCCTGTTCCATTTGATGAAAGACATTTTGGACTTCAAAAAGTTCATCAATTAAATATTGATCGAATGTATTGAATATGTCCTTCAGTGTTTTTATAAATGGAATTATTTCATCCCTAAAACAAGCTTTTGTATGTTCAAACCCCCACGAGCCCTCAGTGATGGCTGTGGCCGTGGTTCTTTCTTTGACAACCACATAAAAACCAGCAAGATGGTGTTTACGTTTCTTTAAACTCGTATTTACCATGCTGACTTTAGGAAGTTCTTTTATAACCTCAACTTTGGTGGGTCTACAAGAAGGACTAGGATCTAAAGAATTCATAGAATTCTGAGACCAAAAGGCTTGTTCAGCAGATAATTCAGTTTGTGGAACAAATTGTTTTTCAAAATCTTGAGAAAGTTGGTTGAGAACAGCATAATCAACTGGTGTGGTATTAACTTTCTTTTCTAAAACCATTGGATCCTGTTGTTTTAAAAGCATTTTTGAACGACTCTCTTTAGCAATCATTAGGGTCTCTTCGGAGTCAGGAATCACAATAGCACTAGTGTTCTTAATGACATTACCATCATAAAGCTTTGGTTCCAACTGCTGAGCTTTCTTCAGATAGAAAGGATTTTGAAAACCTAGAGCTTGTTTAGTGGTATGATCATAGAAAAACTATGGTTTTATCAACATATGAATAGTTTGTGCTGATTGATCTCTTTTATAAACAATATTATCTAGCTGTTTGATCTTCTTTTCTAAAGCAATTTCTCTATCAATGTTTCTAGATTCTTCTTTCTTAAAATCATTTTTGAGAAAAGTAACTATTTGCATTAAAGATTCCTTTTCTTTTAAATGTTTGGAAAGAGTTTATTTAAGACGATCAATCTCGACAAACTGTTCACATGAATCTGAAACGTTATCTTTACTTTTTAAATCATCATTTTGTCTTTCTTTCAAAACTTTAACTTGTTCTTTATATCTTTTAAGCTCAGCAGTTAAAGTATTATTGACACTTTTATTGTCCAGATTTATCTTAGTACAATTAATTACATGGGTTTTCAGTTGTTTAATCACAGATAATATCAATGCATCTTGTTGTGCAGATGAGTTAGAATTCTAAACAGCTGCCTGTTGTGATTCTGTAACATACTGAGAATAAGAAATGATATTGCTATCACTGGTTATTTCAGTCTCTGAAAATGGTTCACAACACTCGACTGTTCAGAAGACGGCATCACCTGTACACCTTGATTAATCATGTTGTTATCCACATTATCAGGATTGTGTACCTCAGCGAGAGCATCTTAACCATAATGAGATAAATTTGCCATGAGAGCAACTTTGGCAGTGTTAAGTTCATCACAATCAGAGTCATATGCATCCAAATCATCGGCTAGATAAACAACATTATGAGTAATGACAGTCTGTATGGCTTGACCTTCTGTAGTTCGTGGATCTACCAAAAATGCTAATTCTTCCTCATGTAGAATTTGACCATTTGCTTTAGCTTGTACTAGCAACACTTTATCCTTAAACCACGAATCATCTCGTTTCCTTTTAGGTTTAGTGCACTGTTTAGACATGTGTCCTTCCCCTTTGCAGTTGTAACAAATAACAGTCCTTTGTTTCCCCGAATTGCTTCCACTTGCTCCTGGAGTGTAGGTCCTAATGGTACTCGTAGCAAAAGAAATTTGTCTCCCCTGTATTGGTTATAAAGTCACTCTTCCATCATTAATGGTAGCTTGTTGCCTAGGGTTTGACGAATTCCTCAGCTGGTTGTTGGTAGTAGGATAGCGAGATATAACGACAGCTGATAGGAATGACATCATATGGTTGATGGCATCAATAGGATCATCACCTTGTTTGAACACTAGAACAATTAGACCTGAGTCTAGTTGGGGAAGTTCATGTTGTTGTTGTTGTTGGTTAACTGTGGGAACATATTCCATTTTAGGGATGGATGATGATGGAGAATAAACGTTGTGGTGAACTGATGATTGATAATCATTGGATGGATAAGTGATTGAAATAGATGTTGATGATTGATTGTTTGAGTATTTTTATGACTGATAATGTGATCCATACTGTGGAGACTGATATAGTGAAACTTGTGGTTGAAATTGAGAGTTTTGGTATGAGTTCTGATGAGTTTGATAAGGAAACTGGGTCATCTAATAGGTTGCAACCAAAGCAAGCAGATCTGAGTTGCGTTCATGCATTAAACAAACTTCATTTGCATGAAATTCGTGTTGTCCTAAGTAAGCATGAAGCTGATCAATATAAGTTGTGTGCAAGTCCCGAACCAGTTTGACATCTATCATAAATATGCTCCACTCAGGAGGAAGGGTATTCAAAAACTTGGTGTTTTCTTGAAATTGTTCTAGTTTCACATTGTAGATGTTCATGTCATTGAGTAGCAGTGAAAATCTCAAGTTGAAATCATGTAGTGTTTCCCGCTTCTTATAAGCAAACTTATCGAATTCATCATATAGTTTACACTTGCTTTCTTGTTTCGTCAATGAAGTTCCTTGCATGAGAAGTTGAATTCTTTCCCAAAGTTCCTTGGCGATTCGATGATTGCTAACAAGTGCATAGACCTCTGGTGGTAATTCTTGAAGAATGATATTTGTTACCTTGACATCACAATCAGCTTGAATTGCATCCGTAGCAGATAACTCAGAGTATTTCCTTGGTCTAGTCACTCCATTCTCCTTAATCGTAGGCCAGATGAGTGGACCATTTTCAATGGATTCAAGGATCATTCGTCCATGTTATCTATTCATCATGTATAGCTCCATTCTGCTTTTCCAAGAATCGTACATATCTTTTTTAACATAGGTGGACGATTGTCAGCACCCGAAAGAATCGCTTTGTCCGCAAGAGTCATCATTGAGAAATTTTTATGTTAAAAGATTACTTGTTTGATCGAACGGTGATTGAAAGTAATTGTGTTGTTGTGAGTTATCTTTTGTGTGTTTTATGTCTTGAAACTATACCGAATTTTACAATTCTTGATTAAACCGAGAAAACAGATAAATGTTTCACGGGATTTTACAAATCAAAGAGATAAAACGTATAATTTATGTTAGCAAATTTGTGTGTTTTAACTTTGGTCCAAGTGAAGTTGCATATTCGGTTTTCAAAAGAAAACTGTTAATTAGGTTGCCAAATGAAAACTGCTAATCCGGTTGACAAAGAAAGTTGCGTACCCGATCAACAAAGAAAGCTGTGAATTCGGTTGTCAAAGCAAGCTGCAAATCCGGTTGTCAAAGCAAGCTGCAAATCCGGTTGTCAAAGCAAGCTGCAAATCCAGTTGACACTACAAACAGCTAATCCGGTTGAACAAGCAAACTGCTAATTCGGTTGAACAAGCAAACTGCTAATTCAGTTGTCAAGGCAAATTGCTAATCCGGTTGACACTACAAACTGCTAATTCGGTTACGATACACAAAATCTCAAAAACACAAAAAGACTAACTTTTGATTGTTTTTTCCTAAATTTTCTTGTACAACTAGTATTACTAAGCCTATAGGTATCTTAAAAATGCAAACTTTATGGTTTTTAAGCCAAAAATTTTTGAAATCAAGATTTATACTTTTTGATGTTTTTTCTTGAATCTAAGCATGTACACCTATATCCTTAAGATACTAGATCAGATTTACCAAGGTAAATAACCCTTTAATGTACACAAGAGCTTCGAAAACAAAGAAAGAACAAGAATAAGGCGTACGGTGTAAAAGGAAAAACGAAAAAAAAAACACAAAACTAAAAAAACCACTCCATAGCTCTCGATACCAATTGAATGATATCTAATAACATACAAGGTTAGGGAAAAAAAGGTGGTTTTAGAGAGAGAGTGGTTGGATGAACACTTTAGAGAGAGAAAGTAAACATAGAAAGAAAATGCATTAAGTGTGTGAAACAAAATGAACAACTAACACCCTCTCCAAGGCATGGAGATGGAATTTATACATCCCTAGTGGCCGGCCTATGGTTATATTGTGGGCTTTCTATGGGCCTTTTGGCTCGATTAGATTACTATCATTACATTGGACTAACTACGGGCTTTGACTAACTATTATTGGAAGTGACCGATACTTTTCGTGTTTCTAACACGACTTGTTCTTGAAGAGAGTTACATAGGGATCCAAGGATCTACATCGTGATGAGATCATCAAGTTTGCACCACTCCGTATTAGTAGACGAAGTTTCTTCTTCCATGTGAGATTTAAGACCGAGACTACCGAGATGAATTATGAAAAAGGAACTCCAAGAATTATAGTTATGTTTTTCAAGGTCTAATTTAATGGGGACCTTGTTAGATATTCTAAAAGGGATTAGTTTGTCAGTTGAAATGGGTGGAGGAGGAGTGGAGGAGTGTCTTCAACGGCCATGGATGCCGAATTTGTAGATTAGGGTTTAGGGTGGGTGATGCGTATTTTATTTAAAATATATTATGTTTAAGTTTTAAATTTATAAATCTTGATTCACCGGATAAACGTACTAACAGGCAGAGAACCCGATAGTATGTAGTGTAGAGATAGTAAATCTGAGGTCGTCCCAAGAGTTAAGTTTCAATTAGTTTTAATTTGAATTGTCACGTTTGAAAAGGGTTTTAAGTTGATTTTATGAAATAACAAAAAAGTAAATATGCGAAAATTAAAAGTAATAGAAGATATCAGGGAGAGAAGCGTGTTAGCCTACCCATTCATTACTATTGTTATAACTATGTTTTCCTGTGCAATGTTACATAATGGTTTCATTGGTGGTTTCTAAAGTCAACAAACCTGAATAGATATCTTTAGTCTGTCCTATAATTCCTGCGATCCCGAATCCCCTGAAAGTCACGAAGGTAGGGCAACCAAGTCATAGTGATTAATCCCAACTATCCCAAGAACTAGTCTAATAACCTATACAAATTATTAACCCTCTCTGAAAGAGTTCTTGTGCTTTTTAAGTATATTAAGTGATAGAGGCGGTAACCTGGTCAGTTCCTACACTAGGGATAGGGTGCAAAACCTACCCTAGTACCCTGTTAATCCTATGTTCAATTCGTAATCTAATAATAGGATTAACATGATCTAAACCACCCACAATACTACCAAAATCCAGGGTTACACGATAGTCAAAGGATATCCAACGAAACCATAATTTAACAGGAAACAAACATTATAACGACAGTAAATTCATGATTAGGCCAGCACTTGAAGTGCTTAGCCTCTCATAGCAACAATAAAACAAGAATTAATAAAGATAATCATGGATGGAAAACTCATAATTCTTACAAAAGTTGTTTATGAATGATTGTTAGATATTAGAAAAAGACTCGGTCACCCCGTGTATTTTACTGTTCAATATAGCTCGTAGTTTAATAGGTAAACTTTGAGCTGCTAATTCGGTTACGATACACAAAATCTCAAAAACACAAAAAGACTAACTTTTGATTTTTTTTCCCAAATTTTCTTGTACAACTAGTATTACTAAGCCTATAGGTATCTTAAAAATGCAAACTTTATGGTTTTTAAGCCAAAAATTTTGAAATCAAGATTTGTACTTTTTAAAGCTTTTCGAATACAAAAGATGAACAAAAGTGATGTTTTTCTTGAATCTAAGCATGTACACCTATATCCTTAAGATACTAGATCAGATTTACCAAGGTAAATAATCCTTTAGTGTACACAAGAGCTTCAAAAACAAAGAAAGAACAAGAAGAAGGCGTATGGTGTAAAAGGAAAAACGAACCAAAAAACAAACACTAAACTAAACAAATCACTCCTTAGCTCTTGATACCAATTGAATGTTATCCAATAACATACAAGGTTAGAGAAAGAGAGGTGGTTTTAGAGAGAGAGAGAGGGTGGTTGGATGAACACTTTAGAGAGAGAAAGTAAACATAGAAAGAGAATGCATAAATGTGTGTGTAAAATGAACAACCAACCACCTCTCCAAGGCATGGAGAGGTGTATAAATATCCTTTTGGGGCCGGCTATGGATGGGCCTTCATGGGCTTTCCATGGGCTTTTCCTAACTTGGCCTTACTTAGGTTCCAAATAATACTTAACGAGCTAACGATAGTTATCTATGGATTGACCGATACTTTCCTAGGATTTTCGTATTCCTAACATAATGAGATCATACCGAGCGTGCTAACCCATTCATCATAACATCGAATGGCTTATAGTTGCACCATCTTTAAAATTACTAGGTGGCTTATAGTTGCACCACCTTTATACTTAGTTGGTTTTATAACACGTAACCAACCTCAGGAGTCATCACATTAGGTGGCTTATAATTGCACCACCTTTTTTTATTTCTATTAAACTCCTGGACATAAATAACATATCCCCCTACTTGAGATAAATAGTATCGAAAGTGACAATACCGGGGGGTCTTTAATGATCATAATCATATGTCTTCAACGAAAGTGCCAATCTTCGAACCATTTTCCTGAACCATGGACTTAGGTAGCAGAAGTTTCAACACAAAGATAAATATTGTAACAATCCCCAAAAATCACAACGGCAGTGGAAATACACTTTGGAGTGCTTCTTCATTAATACAAGCACACAGTCCAATAAACGACCAAATGATACGTTTATAAAACAAGAATTTGTTCAATTTATTTAAGAAGAATCAGAGTTATTTAGCTCACTTTTAGAAATTTCATTTCTAGTAAGTCACAACACGACTTTCTTACAAATCTCATTTTTATAAAATGTATAAATTTTCACCCAGACACAATCCCTGATATCCGCGTTCCGTTCCTTCAAGCCATCATCTGCTCCTAAACTGAGATACATGCTTAAAAACTCAACAAAACGTTGAGTGAATTCCATAAGAGTTTACAAATAATTGCCCAACGCATATGTTGGTTTTCATAAAAAATAATTATAACATTGTTTGCAAGGCAAGTTATATCATGATTTCCACTAACATGAGCCCGTGTACCGAACCTTAACACATTTATCATTTAGGATAAAATACTGACCGGGAAGTATGCCACTACCCCTAGTCTTAATACAAAATGTCCGTTACAGGGTGTTCACCATCGGATTCAGACCCCGGACAGGGTTGTCAAACCCAATAGATCTATTTTATGCATTCAGCGTTTACCTCCTCGGTAATTAACGGTCACACAGCAAAGGGCATATACTCATAGTGCGGAATCATATCACGTATTGAAACACATTGCGTTCAATTTTTCAAAACAAGCATGTATCCCCCTCGCGGGTTATAAAACATTTAAAACAGTTCAAAAGCGAGGCTATGAACTCACCTTAATCGAAGCCGAAGATCAAATAACCGAAACAATCACGAACTACTCAACAACGAACTCAACCGTGACCTATAATTTATGTCGCTCGATTACTATACAATAAGGTACGATCGAATAGTGCGTACATCGCAACTATTAAAACGATATAGATATACATACACATGTGATGAGAAATCCACTTGCGCGTCCTAGATCCTAATACCCCATAAAATTGAGTACGATATCTATTTCATTTATATGTTACGCCACTTTATTAAAAAACTTTATATTTTCGGAAAGTTACTATTTTTAGAGAATTACTATTTTTGGAACCGACCAATAGTCTCAAAATAATTACTTGCATAAAAATATTAATCGATATTATTTTATTACTCAAAATCGCCCTTATAACGTATTAACGTTGATTAAAATCTCCGTTGACTTTTTATACATATAATATATTTATTTTCTAAATCGCGACTAGTCTAGTTTCTTTGTTAAAAATTGTTAAATCCAAAATACTATTGTCATAATACTAATAGTGATTACTATCTTTATAAGAACTCACAAGTTCCATATTAACCCATTTTACATAATATAGTCAATGTTTGACTTTATTTGACTTTTATAAATACATATACTTTTTACTTAGATCCGACCCGTCCAAAACGACCCACTAAATCACATTTTCACGACCCGGACTCTAAAGCATTTTGATGTAAAACGATGTTTCGGACAACTTTTTAGTTTTACCCGAGACCTGAAACTCGAAGGAACATGACGAAAAGGCCCTTACAAGATTCTGCTGGAAACTTATTATATTTTTAATATAGTGCAAAAATTTGACTTTCAGTTTTGACCCGTTATCATGCGATTTTAAAACTAACAAACCTCGGGCAAAGTAAAACAACATTCCGAACAACTTTCGTGCTTCGCCGGAAGGCTAAAACGGACTCGAAAGTGCTCAAATCGGATGATCTAATTTTTGCCAGCTTTTAATATTTATTACAAGTACAGAATTTTCTAACTTAAAGTATATATCTTGATTTCGCTCTAGATTCTTCGTTATTAGGAGTTAGGAGCCTCATTTTATATCAAAACGAGCGTAAAAGTACACTCCATCTTACTTTCCAAACAAAAATACATTTTACAAATTTCTCAAACCTCGTAAACCGTGCCGAAGTTTCTGCCAAAACTTACACGTTACGGTTCGCGCCAAAAACCATTTTCGATTCAAAAATCATTCACGACACATCTAAAATAGTTTATAAACAATATCCAATTCGCTCAATAATCCCCATCAAAATCTAAACTAGATGACGCAAGATCCATTCGGATTTCATCACATGCAATAATCGAAAACAAATCAAATCGCGAAAACAAATATTAATAGTAATAAGAATACTTACAATGTTATATAAAGCAAAAGATTTCGAATATGTTACGGCGTAACCTTTTAGAGGTTTACACCGTAAACTGCTGATGTACACTTTCCATATTGCAGGCTTAAAGGATGTTACAGTGTAATCAAGTGTCCATGTTACACCGTAATGCTAACTCAGTTGTCTTAGCATTCCATAATAATAATGTTACGGCGTAAACCTCGCGTATGGTTACGCCGTAATGTTGTTGGATAATGTGTCTTGCCATGAATAGGTTATGGCGTAACACTATTGTAGGGGTTACGTCATAAAGTCTTGTAAGAATTTGTGTTTTCTTCATTTTTACGTCCATTTCCCGTGTTTCTTGTCACATACTTGCATTTTACCTGAAAACAACAAAATATACCGTAAAAGTATTGAATTCAAGTATTTATAAGACAATTGCAAGTATTTTTAGGGGAAAATTAACACTAAAAAGTATCAAATATTTGATATTATCAAATATTCCCCCACTTAACTTCTGCTTGCCCTCAAGTAGACCTATTAGAATAGTTTATAAAATGATTTCTCTGATTTAACTCAAAGAAACGAATCTATAAAAGACTTATGCTAGAAACATCAAAGTCGAATACCTCACGAAAAGGGGATAAAAAATACTCAACTCGCAACTAGTCTAAGTGTTCATTTTCAGGGTGATCGCTCATCTGCACAGTCATAGCATGTATTCTATCATAAGCTTGAAGAGTACACAAATCTGCACCAGTTAGAGTTAGGGTCTAAACAATTCTTAAAGGTAACATGGGTGACATAACACAGGTTTATTGGGTGATATAAGGGTTAAGATAGACACGGGATACACATTTAATTTTTGTTAAGATAAAAACATAAAACAAATAGTCATATATAATCTAAGGCATCCATAGCCGGCTACTGTCCATCCATAGTCCAAGTCTTCAAGTACGAAAATCTGATCATATCATCATAATGGGTTAGCTAATAATGAGATCTTGCGGAGCGTGCTAACCCATTCTTCACTAGGTGGCTTATAGTTGCATATTGCATATCCCCCCACTTGAGATAAATAGTATCAAAAGTGATAATACCAGGGGGTCTTCCATGATCATAATAATATGTCTTCAACGAAAGTGCCAATCTTCGAACCATTTCATTGAACCATGGACTTAGGTAGCCAAAATTTTTAACATAAGGATAAATATAGACTATAGGGTTGGCTAAGGTGAAATGGTGTAACGAAACATATAATATTGGGTGAAAACATAGATTGGCTCAACAAGGGTGATCTAGGGGTATCTTGCACTAATGATGAGTGAAATAAAAGGGTTTTAACACAAGAAGTCGACAAGTCAGTGTAACAAGTCAATAAACACACACATAATGGCTATTTGGGTGATTTTCTAAATGTTGCCTTCTCGAACCATCTATTCCTGCTAATCAATTAGGTCTCGAAATGATGTACATGCCAAGTTCTAAAGTCTACAATACTATTGGCACACTCAATATTTTGGTGGATTTTTGTATAATGAGATGAAAACGGAACATTAGGCTTAAACCTCACCAAGTAATAATAAAGGGTAATGTGCATTCGGCAAAGATTAATTCTAGTTTAGTAAGAAAAACATGTCAAAAATTTTAAAATTGGCACCATTTTTCAAAGAAAACTAGAAAATCCAAGGCAAGAATAGGTCAAGTGATAATTCTACTCCCACCCCCTACTTGTTTTGTATAGTGTCCCTATTGTACATTAAGGAAATGAAATAAACAGGAAGAGTAGAATTTGAACAAGAAACTCCTTTGAGCATTACTTCTGAATATAATAAGCTACCAGAGAAATTTAGAAAATCTCTATCTTGAGCAAGCTCATTTTCCCCTGTGATCACTAAAACAAACTAATAGCATAAAATCTCTCAACGACGTATATACAAGAAATACAAACCTAACTCACTTTCGTAAGAATCACGGTTGCATTTAGCATATGCAACAAGCCTTTTAAACCACTTGGTGGCCCATGTGGACGAGTGAAGTCTCGTAATGGTTTCCAGAGAACATACCCACAAAGTTCATTTAGATATACAAGGTTTAGCAATGTTTTAATACTTTATTTTAAGGTTTTTCAGAAAGAGGTTACGACGTAACTCCGGTGGTTACGCCGTAATCATGTGGTATATTAAAAAAATTTAGTTTTTAAGCTTACTGTGTAACCATAATAAGGTTACGGTGTAATTGAATAGATTACGGCGTAACTTTGAATGTTACGCCGTAACAGCTGCTAAATCAGCAAAGCTACCACACAATTACGGGTCGAGTCGGTCTCGAAAATTGCCTCCTAGCTGCTATAACCTGAAGAACAAAGTAAAACATGCAAACCAACTAATATGCGAAGAAATGAAATTTATTGATAAAATACGGGTTGTATCCCGACAAGCACTTTTGTTTATTAACGAGTCTTTAAGTTAGACTCATGTCTACTCTACGTTTCGCCGTATGACTATTTCTCATTGTCATTCCCTAAGATTTATTCCATAACTCCAGCTCTTATGTTGGCAATATTTCTCCTAGTCCTAGATAATTCTTCCACTTTCAAAACTTTCATTTTTGTATAAACTTCTCATGGACCATTGCTATATCTAGTAACACTGACCTTTTCAAATTAAATTGGGGGTGGTTTGATGTAGGGCATTCCCAGCAATCTGCACTTCCTTTCCTTGTATTCTTCGTCATCCAAATCAATAAATCCGTCATATAATGTTGGTTCAAGGTAATCAATAATTCCTTCTAAATCGTCGTCATCTTCATTCGTTTCCTTGAACCATTCATCATGTAACTTGTTTATTATGGTTCCTAGAATTTTGTTTTCTTTACTTTCCCAGCATCCATCAGGATCTTCAAAGTCATCGCTATCATCGTATTCATTCCCGAATCTTTTTCTCCAATGATCTCTAAGAATTTTGTCCCTAGCTGTCTCACTAACCTCCCCAAACCTAATTCGTAACCAATTGTTCAAACTTAAATTCTCTCATGCAACCTCTATTCGTTTGCCATCATTTTCACTTTCCCAATAACATTTTATTTCATTATGGCATAAGCTACCCCCGTTACATTTTTCCTCAAAGGGACTGCAGGATGCCCATATATATTGTACTCCTTCTTTCTTGCGAGAAATAGGGGTATACCAATGTAATTTTTTCTTAGTAGAGGTTAAATTTGACCTAAGTTCCCCATTTGTTTCTTGGGAGATCAAGCTACATTGGTAAACAATTTCCTTATATGATTCTTAAACCTCTATATCATAATTGAACACATCAGGGTTAATAGATAAAAGATGGTTAATTTGGTATGAGTTAGTATTATATGTGAATAAATCGAAATCGATTTTCATTAATTCATATTTTTCTGCATTTATCTTGGTTTTGATCATTCGAACAGATTCATGTATGTTGTCGGAAAATTACTTCTCATTTTAAAAATAATCTTTTCATTCCCAACCTCTAAAGAAATGGTCTTTCTAAATATGTCTACTTTATCATGGGCAGTGAGAAGAGGTCTTCCTAAAATGACGGGCATTCTAAAGTCCTCAATTATGTCAAGTATGACGAAATCAATTGGGAGAATAAATTTATCAATTTTTATGAGCAGATTTTTAACAATCCCTTTTGGGATGCATTTAGTGTTATCTGCCATTTCTATAACTATATTGATTGGTTCGAGCTTTCCTATTCCTAAGCGTTTAAACATGGAAAAATGCATAATGCTAATGCTAGCTCCTAGGACAGCCAAAGCATTGTTAGAATCTAACCTTCCGATAAAGCAAGGAAGAATGAAACTTCCTGAATCATTTTCTTTTTGAGGTAGTTGATTTTGTAGAAGAGATGAGCATCTAGGATTCATAGTAACTTCATCATCTTCCTCAGTTAACTTCTTATTGGCCACTAGGTCTTTCATGTATCTAGGATAATTATCTGTTTGCCTGGTTTCCTTGAGAAAGGGCCGATTTATCCTAATTTTCTTTAAGCTCTCCATGGTCTTATGAACTAGGGCTTCCTCGGCATGTTGTTTTAATCGATTAGGAAAAGGGATTGGCGGTACGTAAGGTTCGACATAGTGGTTTATCATTTGTTCTAGTAGGTTTGATTTTAATTCAGGAATAACCTTGGAAGTTTTTAATTCAGTGTTTTCAGATTTCTCGTCGTCCGAAAACCTAAAATTAGCAAAAAAATACTCGAGGTCTTCGGGATAGTAATAAAATGGTGTGTTACAAAGGTGTCCCATCATTAGCAAAGATTGTTTTACATTCTTCGAGTTTTGCTACCTTTGTTTCTACTTCAGCGGCTAAGATTTTTACCTAAGATTCAAGTTTTTGGATGATTTTATCGTGATCAATTTGGCTTTTCTCAGTGTTTTAACAAAAAGTTTTCAGCCATTCATCATGTTTTGCTTGTCTTTTGGCAGCTCCTTCCATATACTTATTAATTGTTTCGACCAAGTTTGGTCTTTTTTCTCCAGATGGTGTTTGATTATCAGTACGAGTGTAGTATCCCGGTGGACCTACATGTGACACCCCGTGAATTTCAGGTTAATATCTTAAAGTATTCCGATCATTATTTTGACTTTTATTTGTTTCGTTTGAATTTGACTTAAAACCGGGAAGTTATCCCCGCGTAAATCTGAAAAACGTCATCGGACGCGTTCTAGCTTCAGACTTTGATTAATCTAAGTGTTATATGTATTATTTTATCTTTTTAAATGTTACATAGTATACGTGCACTCTCGGTATTGATTTTTATGTTTCCGCGCATAATTTACGTTTTTCGCGTTTTTGTCCAAACGGAACCTCAGAAATTCACCACTTTTACATGTAAATCCTAGATATCAACCATTATCATTCCTAGTACCAAAAATTTCGGAATATGTCCTCCCATCCTCTCCATAATATTGGTTCTAGCTTCAAAATAAAATAAATTGCATCTTTTTTTGTTTTTAGCATACATGTGTGCATGTAAGTATGGATAGTGACCTTTCATGAGGTATTTCTCATGCACAAACATAAACATGTGACCTTCTTACACCACCCTTGATCTATTTTAACTCATGATGGCTAGTGAACTTTTAAATACATATGATACTTGTGCAAATGGCTCAACCTTGGTTCACATTTTCTTTCTTTTCTCTTGTGTGGCCGAACCAACTAGCACACACATACAAGTGTGCTAGTCACTTGACTAGTCAACCATTTAACCTTAAACCCTAGACTTTGCACTATATATACCATCTTATATACATTTTAAGGCATTCATCTTATTTCCCAAGTCACCAAAAACACACACTTCCTTCCTGCCCCTTGTTCCTACCTCACGGCCAAAAACCACCACCACCAAGGGGTGGTCATCTTCCATTTTCTTCTAATTCAAGTGTACTAGGGTTGATTTTAATGGTAATTTAAGGTGTTTCCAAGGTTCAATCCATCCATTTTCAAGGTTAATCAAGGTTTTAAGAATTAGGGTTTTGGTTTATTAAGTTTGCAAGATCTTGGTGTAATTTATAGAACTAGTGTTCAATCTTATTTCTTCATTATTTGTAAGCTCTTTCTTGAACGCTTTTCCTTTCTTTTCTAATTTCATTCTTGTTCTTACATATATATTATGAGTCCTTTAGTGTTTGTGTTATTTTTCAAAAGAAACAAGATGGGTTTATAAAATAATGAAGTTTTTATGCTCTCTTATATATATACATATTGTTATTAAGGTGCATTCGAGTTAATTTGTGTGTTGCAACAATAATGATGATAGGATTAGTATAGTTTTAAGAGTGGTTTTGTTGGTTGGATTAGTAGTGAACGGAAATAGGTTAGATTAGGTACTATTGCGAAGTTCAGATGGATTTTTGGAAGCGTTTACGAAAAACTATGTTGCTGGTCTGAATTTGTTTTTGTGTTTTCAGCCACTGAAAAATGTTTTCATTAGCCGAGAAGGTAGTTTTTGGATAGCTTGTTTTGAATATATATGTTTTCGTATCCCAAACACTAAAAACGGACTTAAAACGGCCGAATTACAGCGAAATGAATTTTGGAACGATTTTTGGAAAAATAACTATATAGCTTGCTGTTAGGAATTAGAAAATGGTTTTTTGGACACTTTCAGGATGTTTTGAGCTTTTAAAATGTTGGCGAAACAAGTAATAACTTTAGTAAATAAAGTAGGAACTTTTAAAACTCACAAACGTAATGTCTGATTTCTAATACGGGAAACTTCTAAAAATGAAAACTTTTGGTATTATTAGCAAGACGGGTTTGGAAAGTGGGCGTTTAGGTTTCACTAGTGCGATTAGGGTATATGGAATCATCGTATATTAGGGGACGCTTATAACGTCCTGAAACTAAAACTTTCCTAAAATAGAAACTTTCTAAAAATAGTAACTTTCCGAAAATAGAATTTTTCGTAAAACATGGCGTAACTTAAATGTAAACCTTATACTTTCGTAATGACACGTTTTTATACAAACTAAAGCACAAACACTTATGGATGTCAATTTCCTTTATAAGCGTCGTATCTGACGTTTCAATATTTATTCTCGTTTCTGAAGCACGTCTTTTAATTAGGTCGGGGTTAGAGTCGTTCGATATCGTTATACTCTTCGTTGAATTATTTGTTCACCGTTTGCTTAAGGTGAGTTCATAGCCCTACATTTTTCTGGTTTTGAATAAATGGTTTAATAATTTGGGGTGAGAAACATTGATTTTAAAACTAGACATAAGTACTTTGCGTGAGAATTTCCCTGTTTACGTGTTGCCTAAGTAGCGTTTAGACCATTATTGCCCAAACTATCATGAACCGTTAATTTCTTGACCAACTGTACTGGTTAAGTGAGCGCGAGTGAATAAATAGATCTATTGGGACTAATAATCCCCATCTAGGTTTGGTAATTCTTACTGGTCGGGTACTTGACGGACTATACCGGCCAACGGATGTATGTCATGTCGAATTTCGTTTAGGTGGTCTTTGGTCGGACACCTGTTATACTTGGCATGTTATATGCTACTTTCGTTATTAGCCTCGGTGTCATGAGTTTAGCGCAACGTAAATACCTTTTTATGTGAAGTTGTATATGTTATAAATGTCGCATACATTTTGAAATCTTGTGGTCTACTATAATAACGTTGAATTAAACCTATGATTTCACTCAATAATTTTGTTGACGTTTTAAGCATGTTTTTCTCGGGTGCTTAGCTTTGGACTTCTCAGATTTGCTATGTGGAGTCTACGTGCAATATGATATCATCTTTCAAGACTTTTCTTAGCATTCATACTCGTTGTCTTTTGAAAACTTAATTACGTTTCCGCAACGTTTAATTACTTTTGAATCTTGTAAAACTTATCCACTTTTAATAAATGCAACGAGTTATGATTTTCAAAACGTCCATTAGTGGTCGTTCTCTTGTGCTTTGTGTGATGTATATTATGACGTCATGCCCTCGAACACGTATTCTGTCCAGGCCCCGTTTGGGGGTGTGACAAATTGGTAATCAGAGCTAAGGTTATAGAGAACCCAGTAGTATAACTAGGTCTGGTCTATAACTAGTATGTGATCCTTACGTGATTTTATGTGTGCATTATACATTATTTTGCTATGGCGTATACGTGAGTACCATTTTGCCTTGAGCATGCTATGTTATGAGTTTACCTCTGCCCCCGCGTTTATCGTTCCCTGCGTCTATGTTGCTTTGCTTTTAGTTTTTCCCTTGAGCTCTATTCTGCTATGAGCTTACGTTTATCTCGCGTTTATCTTCTTTTTGCGTTTACGTTTGCCTTACGTATATTTCCCCATTTACATATATGAAAGTTTTCTATATATATATATATATATTTAACTTTTCTAAGACATTGTGAGTGTACAATGGTCTCTAAACCTTTCTAAGACATTATGAGTGACGCAATGGTCTCATTTACTTCTAAAACATCGTGAATAATACGATGATCTTTAAAACTTTTCTTGACCTTACATCGTATCGTTTTACACAACTTTAAAACCCATTACACTCTGCCAACCCCACTAATTATCCTACTATTTGACTCTGAAGACGACTTTGAACACCCGCCCTATACTGTTGAAACACCTACGTCATCTGGTTACGTCTTAATTTTTCCTACTTATCGTAACTTCTAGAAACATGCCGATTAATTCGCACACAACTTTAACCCATCACCTCGTAACATTCTGTTTTGGAATCACGACTTTTGAAATTCGACTTATTTTATTTTCTTTACTCTGTTTGAATTTGAAGAAAATACCGACAACGAGACAAGGAATAAGTTTCGCAAGGATGGAGCATATTGTAACCCGACAAATTGCTAATGCTATTAAAGCTATTGTTATTTATGAGGCAAACCCGCGTGGTTCATGACTAAATGGATCAGGTCGTACGTTAGAAAGTCAAGATGGCAAGGAATGCCAACAACGAGATAAACGACAAAAGGTCGTGAGAGCTTACACTGTGAGATGAAATAACAAAAATAGATAGACAGGAAAGTACTTTTCTACAACAAGTGTAAGTTGCACCATAATAGGCCATGCACTGTGGAGTGCAATAACTACAAGTGAGTTGGCCATATGAATAGAAATTGCAGGACACCCTTTTGATAACAACTTCGAGGCCGCAGTGGCAAAATTAGAAACCTGAAATACCTATTATGAGTGTGGAGAATCAGAACATTACAAGAGTGATTGTCCAAATCTAAACCGTGCGAACCATATTTGGGAGGTAGAAGCTCGCGAGAACTCCAACGTCGTCAAAGATAATGTTGATACTTAAGGAGAGATTTTCCTACCTTTTCTAGAAAAACCTTAATAGACTTGGACCGTAACCCCTAACAGTTTTGCACTAGTACTCCCTTGTGAATTTCGTGTATTGAGTGGATGATTTTAAACCCTCTGTTCATTTTGTGTCATGACAATTTCATCAGTTACACTTCAATTCTCTAATAATTTATGTAAGGTACTCCTCAAATCTATTACCATCTTATAATCTATTTCACTATTATTTTATAAACCATTTTACTAGTATAAACTATTTGGATGTTATCGTATAAACCACACTAGCATCATCTAATAAACAGAACTACTGTCATTTACAAACTATTTTTCGTCAGTCTACGAACTGTTTTGCTAAATAGCTTATTAATCACTTTACTATCGTCTTATAAACCATTTCACTATTAGTTAACAAACTATCCTGATATCATCCTATAAACTATTTCATTTTCGTCATATAAACCATTTTGTCATTATCTTATAAATTATTCTACTATCATCTTATAAGCTATCTTCGCAATCATTTTACAAATTAACTCGTTTTTTAGCTTTTAACCTATTTTGTCGTTGTTTATGCCATAATTTTATAAACCATTTCGCTAAAACCTTATAAACTATTCTGATATCATTCTATAAACCGTTTTGTCAACATCTTATAATTATCCTACTATTACCCCATAACTTATCTAGCTATCATTTAATGAACTAACTCGTTTCCATCTTATAACCTATTATACGGTCATTTATAAACTCTTTTGCTACCCTATTATAAACTACTTTGCAGTTATCTTACAAACCATTTCGTTATCACCTCATGAACTATTTCGTTGTCGCTTATAAACTATTTCGTTGTCGATTTATAAATTATTTCGTCGTCATCTTATGAACTACTTCGTGTCTCTTATAAACTACTTACGTTGCCACTTTATAAACTATTAGGTTGTCAGCTCGTAAACTATTTGTTACCATATTATAAACCCCTTACTGTTACATTATATACCGTCACGTAATCTTCTCGTAAACTATTTTGCTATCATCTCATAAATATTTTCTGCTGTCTTACAAAATATCTTGTGTCGCCATATAAACTACCTTGTTTTCATTGCTACAAACTGTTTTGCTACCTTACAAACTATATCGTTTATACCATATAAGATTTTTAAACATAAAACTAGTTTGACAAAATGAGCATTTCATCATTAGTCCCTAAATTATACATAGCTTGATCACCTATGTATAATTCAGGAAGGACCATGCTATGCTGGGAGTAGTCACCATAAAATTTTGTCAATTTACCCTTACTTTCCATATATATTTTCTTTCTTTTCCCTATATTGTCAACGGGATTATATTGTACTCGTGTTTTATTTAGCGTGCGTATTCGTGAGTTGTGTCGGTCACGTGTATTCGCATTGGTAAGCGCCGAAACTAAGCAGATTTTTCCTCTACCTTAGCATATAGAAACACTATACCCTTGGCCGAGAAACCAAATCATGCTTCCTGTAGTCATGGTAATTATGGATTGTAAGATTCTAGTACATAATGAACTTATCACTATAATTGGATTATAAACAAGAGAATAGGAGATTTTCTTCAATTGATGGACCTGAAGTTAAAGCAAGGGACGCAATTATTGCAAGAACATAGAACCTAGCTGATAGAAGCCTCACATCCGCTAAGATTAGCCCTTTGTGTGGCATCGTTCCATCTACGGTAGAAACTAAGTAATCTGTTGAGTTAGCCGACGAAAAGGTCATACGAGTCGATACTATCATTTGAGATTGTACACTGAATTTTTTGAATCATCCATTCAGGATAACTTAATGCCCGTAGAACTTGGTAGTTTCAACGTTATCATCGGTATTAATTGGTTGACAAAGTACCACGCCATGAGCATTTGTGATAAAAGATTGTTCGTATCCCTTTAGGTGATGAAACCTTAACGATTCGAAGCAATAGGAATAATGGGTATACATCGATAATTACTAGTGAGCAGAGAGCTGAGTTGTTTAATAGGATTGGTACGTTAAAGTAGGATAACATGAGACTCAGAGGCATGTTAGGTGTAGAGAGGCAGAGACTTGACCGTCTCTGACGTAGTATGTCGTAAGCTCAAAGGGATTCATAATATCAGTTTCCTTATGGTGGATAGCTTCGGTATTGTTCGACTAAAAGAAGGATGTATCCTTCAGGGTGTACATCGGCTGCTGATAATTGAACAAGCTAACTGTGAAGAACCATTACCCGTTACCTAGTATAGATGAACATTTTTATGTTTGTGCATGAGAAAGACCTCATACAAGGTCACTATCCATACTTACATGCACACATGTATACTAAAAACAAGAAAAGATGCCATTTCTTTTATTTTGAAGCTAGAACCAATATTATGGAGAGTAAGGGAGGACATATTTTGAAATTTTTGGTATTAGGAATGATAATGGTTGATAGCTAGGATTTACATGTAAAAGTGATGAATTTCCGAGGTTTCGTTTAGACAAAAACGCAAAAAACGTAAATTATGCGTGGAAACGTAAAAATCAATACTAGGAGTGTACGTAAACTACGTAACACTTTAAAATGATAAAATAATGCATACAACACTTAGATTAATCAAAGTCCGAAGCCGAAACGCGTCCAATGACGTTTTTCAGATTTACGCAGGATAACTTCCCGATTTTAAGTCAAATTCAAACGAAACAAATAAAAGTCAAAATAATGATCGGAATAGTTTAAGATATTGACCTGAAATTCACAGGGTGTCACATCCTTCCCCTGTTAAAAGATCTTTGATCTCAAAGCTAAAGACGCGACTTTTGACGTAGATACCGGGTTAGCGAAAAGATAAGGGTACTTTTTCTTCATTTGGTCTTTGCGCTCCCAAGTAAACTCAGGACCTCGCCTAGAATTTCAACAGAATTTCACAATCGAGATGCGACTATGCTTTAAACGTTTGATTTCACGATCCATGATTTCAATAAGTTCATTGATGAAATTAAGCTTGTCATCAATCTGAATCTCATCCAATGGAATGGCTAGAGGTTCGTCGGAGATACACTTCTTCAGATTGGAAACATGAAAAGTACTATGAACATGACTTAGCTGATTTGGGAGTTCAAGTCGGTAGGCGACTGTTCCAACTTTAGCAATTACCTTGAAAGGTCCAATATAACGAGGGTTCAACTTCCCCCGTTTGTCGAAACGTATCACCCCTTTCCATGGCGATACTTTCAACATAACCTTATCTCCAACTTGAAACTCCAATGGCTTACGTCTCCTATCGCCATAGCTCTTTTGTCTATCGTGTGCAGCTTGTATATGTTTCTTGATTTGGATGATCTTTTTTGTAGTTTCATGCACAATCTCTAGGCCAATGAGCTGAGCATCTCCAACCTTAGCCCAACAGACGGGCGATCGGCACTTACGACCGTACAATGCTTCGAATGGTGCAGCTTTGATACTCGTGTGATAGCTATTGTTGTACGAAAATTCCACTAAAGGTATATGCCTATCCCAACCTTTTCCAAAATCGATCACACAAGTACGCAACATGTCCTTTAAGGTTTGGATGGTCCTTTCAATTTGACCATCGATCTAAGGGTGATAAGCCGTACTCAGATCCAATTGAGTACCTAAAGCTTTCTGTAGAGATTGCCAGAATTGATATGTGAATCTACCATCACGATCAGAAATGATCGAAACTGGCACACCATGCCTTGTGACTACTTCCTTCCAGTACTGTCTAGTCAACTTCTCCATTAAGTCATTCTCCTTCATTGGTCGAAAATGAGTGGATTTAGTAAGGCGCTCGACAATTACCCAAATTGTGTCTTGACCAGTCGATGTCTTCGGTAGTTTAGTAACGAAATCCAATGTAATGTTTTCCCATTTCCACACCAGGATCATAGGTTGAACCAACAAACCAGATGATTTTTGGTATTCGGCCTTGACCTTGGCATAGGTCAGACACTTACTGACGTAGGTGGCAATCTCACCTTTCATATTGGGCCACCAATACAGTTTCTTTAGATCTTGGTGCATCTTGTCCGATCCATGATGGATCGAATACTTTGACTTATGCGACTCGTGCATAATCAAAGCTCTCAAGTCATCAAAGCAGGGTATCCAACTCCTATTCTTCAAACATAACGTTTCGTCAGCACAGGGCTCAAGCTTCTTAATCATACCATATAAATCTTCGGTTTCATAATTCTCCTCTTTTCTTGCCTCAGCTTGGGCGTTCAAAATTCGCTTAGGAAGATTTAAACCAACCGTCATAACCAAGGCTCGAACTTGTAGTGGCTTAATCCTTACCTTTTGACTTAGCGCATCAGCCACCACGTTCGCCTTTCTCGGATGATAACGAATATCTCAGTCGTAGTCACTCAATAGTTCTAACCATCGTCGTTGTCTCATGTTCAACTCTTTCTGATCAAGAATATGTTGCAAACTCTTATGATCAGTTAACACAACGCACTCAGTGCCGTACAAATAATGTCTCCACATTTTGAGTGCGAACACTACAGCTCCCAGTTCTAAGTCATGTGTAGTGTAATTCTTCTCATGAATCTTGAGTTGGCGTGACGCGTAGGCTATGACTTTTTCCCTTTGCATCAACACTGCACCCAACTTTTTGTGAGAAGCATCACAATAAACCATGAAGTTCTCACTACCTTCGGGTAAAGCCAAAATCGGCGCACTACATATAGTTTTTGCTTCAAAAATTGAAATGCAGCTTCCTCCTTTTCACCCGAATCAAACTTCACACACTTCTAAGCCAGTTTGGTTAGAGGTTTCTATATCCTAGAGAAACTTTGATAAATCGTCGATAATAACCAGAAAGACCTAAGAATTTTTGTATCTTTGTTGGAGTCGTAGGCGTTGCCTAATCCTTGAGTGACTCAATTTTGGTGGTATCGACGTGAATGCCCTGATTATCAATAATGTGGCCGAGAAATTGCACCTTCGGGAGCCAAAATTCACACTTAGATAATTTGGCGTACAATTCCTTATTCTTAAGCAATTCTGATAATTGCCTAAGGTGTTCCTCGTGCTCCTCATTTCTCCTTGAGTAGATAAAGATATCATCGATGAATACTATCACGAACTTGTCCAAGTACGGTTTGCACACCCGATTCATGAGATTTATGAATACCTCTGTTGCGTTGGTCAGACCAAAGCATGACCTGAAACTTGAAATGCCCATAACGGGTCCTAAATGCGGTCTTAGAATATCCTTTTCTTGAACTCTAGTTGGTGGTAACTAGTCCTTAGGTTGATTTTTTTAAGTAAACACTAGATCCTCGTAGTTTATTGAAAGATATCATCTATACTAGGTAACGGGTAACGGTTCTTCACAGTTAGCTTGTTTAATTCTCAGCAGCCGATGTACACCCTGAAGGATCCATCCTTCTTTTAGTCGAACAATACCGGAGCTATCCACCATGAGGAAACTGATATTATGAATCCATTTGAGCATACGACATACTACGCCAGAGACGGTCAAGTCTCTGCCTCTCAACACCTAACATGCCTCCGAGTCTCATGTTATCCCACTCCAACGTACCAATCCTATTAAATAGCTCAGCTCTCTGCTCACTAGTAATTATCGATGTATACCCATTATTCCTATTGCTTCGAATCGTTAAGGTTTCATCACCTAAAGGGATACGAATAATCTTTTATTACAAATGCTCATGGCGTGGTACTTTGTTAACCAATTAATACCGATGATAACGTTGAAACTACCAAGTTCTACGGGTATTAAGTTATCCTGAATGGATGATTCAGAAAATTCAGTGTACAATCTCAAATGATAGTATCGACTCGTATGACCTTTTCGTCGGCTAACTCAACAGATTACTTAGTTTCTACCGTAGATGGAACGATGCCACACAAAGGGCTAATCTTAGTGGATGCGAGGCTTCTATCAGCTAGGTTCTATGTTCTTGCAATAATTGCGTCCCTTGCTTTAACTTCAGGTCTATCAGAAGTTTTGTCAGTACGAGAATCTCGTAATCTTCATGATCCTAACTGATTAAAATGTAAGTCAATTGAAGAAAATCACCTACTCTCTTGTTTATAATCCAATTATAGTGATAAGTTCATTACGTACTAGAATCTTACAATCCATAATTACCATGACTACAGGAAGCATGATTTGGTTTCTCGGCCAAGGGTATGGTGTTTTTATATGCTAAGGTCGAGGAAAAATCTGCTTAGTTTCGGCGCTTACCAATGCGAATACACGTGACCGACACGAGTCACGAATACGCACACTAAATAAAACACGACTACAATATAATCCCGTTGACAATATAGGGAAAAGAAAGAAAATATAGATGGAAAGTAAGGGTAAATTAACAAAATTTTATGGTGACTACTCCCAGCATAGCATGGTCCTTCCTGAATTATACATAGGTGATCAAGCTATGTATAATTTAGGGACTAATGATGAAATGCTCATTTCGTCAAACGAGTTTTGTTATCCCAAGATAATAAGCTATCCAAACACAAGATAAGCCATACCAATAAGCAAAATAGAAAAGAGAAAAGAGAGAAGGAAAAGATAGAAGATTAGATTAAAGATGAAAGAGTGGGATGGGAGGTTTTACACACACACATAAACTATGCAAATGAAAACCAACACCCTCTCCATGTGTGGAGAGGGTCCTTTTATACCCAATGCCAACTAGTAGGCGTATGGGCTTTCTACATGGGCCGGGCTTGGCATATCTTGGGCTTTGAGCCCGAAACACAGACAATATTAGATTACAAACCAAGCCCGTTGAACCCGACTAGCCTATTACAATACAAGACCTAGTTTGACTTTGTAAGACCGATAACATTCTTGTTTGACTTAATATAATTAAGGCTAACAATCTCCCCCAATGTTGAGGTCTCTTTCTTCAAACTCCTCCGTACCACTGATGACATTCTTGTAGGAGTTTGCTTTGATTTATCATTGTCTTCCCTATCGTTGAAGATATGACTTTTGGCGTTTATGCTTTGCCTTGTTTTGGTCTGGTCTTGTTTGTAATGGCTTTGTTCATCCATGCTTAGTGATCTTGATTTTGAGCCTTTATCAGTTGACTTTGAATTCTTGATATCGTTATCTTGCATTGGTATGTGTGTAATTACACATACCTTTTACCTAATAAATCGGCCCTAAACGACCAAAAACGCACATAAAATGCCATAAATATGCTTGTTTTTGTGTTTGTATTGTGCAGGTACCAGATACTTACTAAAAGACAAAATCGAAGCGAAACCGGACAAACTGAGAGCGGAATTAGAAAGGGCACAAAAAACCGAGGCCAAAG
>BQNB010023759.1:59449-61463 GCA_026074375.1 Tanacetum coccineum | reverse complement strand
TCCCATACTGTTAACCGGCAATGGACATATTTAGAATGATATAATCACTTAAGGATTAAACATGCAAATATAGGATAATAATTATTATATGTATGAATAACAAATACCACGTATCTTCATTCATCAAAAAGTAAAAATTATCTTTCATTCCAATTATCCAAATACTAAAACAGATATGCATGAAACTAATTAGCAAGTTGAAGTCCAATGTTTCTAAGATTCTCAACTACTTCTTTACAGGATAGCTAAATAGTTATCTGAGTAAACTTTCCGAATACTTGTTTCAAAATCACAAATTTGTGAAGAATTTGAACGCTATGATGAGTGTCGTATGTATATTTGCATACTGTTGCAAGAATCATAGTATGGAAATGTGACAGTACCTTTTATGGAGTAAATTTGAAGTCAACAACCTGAAATCGGCTTGTTATGTTCTGAGCGAACGCAACATTAGGGCGAGTACATCTCACAGCATACATAATAGAACCCACAGCCGATGCATATGGAACATTTTTCATGCGCTTCAATTCAGCAGGTGTAGAGGCACCTTGTGATTTACTCAATCTAAGCTTTTCTTGCATGGGGATACTTCTATGTTTGGAATTCTTCATGTGATATCGCTTTAAGATTTTTTCGATATAAGCACTTTGATACAAACCAATTAACCATCGTGATATATCTCTATAGATCTTGATTCCAAGAATATATGCAGCTTCACCTAAATCTTTCATAGCAAAACATCTTCCAAGGTAGGATTTTACATCTTGTAACATTGGAATGTTGTTTCCCATGATTTTAATAATGTCATCGATATACAAAGATTAAGAAAGTGACAATACTCCCTCTAGCATTTAGATATACACATGTGCTTTATCACGATTTTAAGTGAAACCAAATTTCTTTATTTCATCATCAAATTGTTTATTCCATTGCCTAGATGCTTGCTTTAGTCCATAAATGGAACGCTTTAGCTTGCATACTCGGTATGGATATTTCGGATTGACAAAACCTTCAGGTTGCTTCATGTAAACCTTTTCTGAGAGATATCCATTGAGGAAGGCAGTTTTAACATCCATTTTCCAAATCTCATAGTCCATATACGACTGGCTAAGCTATAAGAACCTAATACTATAAGTCCTGCCAACAGTGAGAAAGGTTTTCCTCATAATCATCCCTGGGGTTTGAGTATAGCCCTTCGCCACAAGACCCTTTAATAGGTGTGATACAAAGCTCCATCCATGTCGTCTTTCTTCTTGAAGGATACCACTTCCTTCCACAGGTTTTGCCATTAGGAGGAAGATTAACTAAGTCCCAACCTAATTCGTTGTCTTTCATTATTAGCATTTCTAACATTCAATCAACATCACCATTTATTATCAGTCTCAGGTCTAACAATGGAGCTTTATAGTTAGCGGTTCACCAAGATCCCCTAACTCAGCTCCTCACATCGATGTATAAGCACCTACATCTGTGGGACGTCGGTGTCCTTATGTACCGACACATTGTATGATATCACTTTGAGGTATCATAATCATCTATTTCAAGATCATCCTCTTCATGATTTCAGCTATTTCAAAAGAAGCGATGCGTATCTTCTTCTTGAATAATTTCACGATCTTCTAGACTCCTACTTGCTTCTTGAGTTATCAAGCACTATTCTCTAGGAATCTCATATTCCGAGCAACAAGGACTATTGTTCTCGGTGGTATAGAAATAATAACCTATTGTTTCCTTTGGTGTACCTATGAAGATACACTTAATCGACCTAGGTTCTAACTTTTCAGGCTTAGTAAGAGTATCTTGCTTAACAAGTGCCTCACAACCCCAGACTTTTAAGTAAGACAGCTTAGGGGCTTGCCCATGCCATACTTCATATGGTGTCTTTTCAACCTTCTTAGTTGGAACCATATTGAGAATGCGTGCAGCAGTCTCAAGAGCATAATCCCAAAAGGACTTGAAGATTGTTTGACCATCATGATCGAACCATTATCAAGTAGAGGTTCTAATTTTTCCT
>BQNB010023759.1:1949-31949 GCA_026074375.1 Tanacetum coccineum | reverse complement strand
CAAAATTAATAACAGCCTATTTAAGGATTTGTATTTAGTCTAATTTAATGGAAAGGAAAATAAAGTAGGTTTTGAGTGTTGTTAGATCTGTTTAATCACATCACAATGAGAAAAGAGGGTGAGGTTTATAAAGCCCTCAACCCTACTGTGAAAGATTAAAAGACAAAAGTTTTTTCCCTATCAAAAGCCTTCCAAACTTCATCATAACTCTTTTCCTGTCTCTTCTCTCATTCCTACATGAACCTAGACATATTCTCAAGATCCTTCCAACTTGGCCCACACTCTTTAGGACAACTATTTAGGATTATGTCTATCAGTTTAGTCTTTAGGTCTACTTAGAAAACTAAACGTGAAGTAACAACGTACTCTAAATGTTTTTAACGTGTGTGCCCCGAATAGGCTCACACACTTCTAGTCGTACGTGTGTGCAATCCACCTCCCATAATCAACAATGTTTATTCTTTGCAAGTTCTTACATAGAAACGCTACTTTTGCTTGATCATGAAGCTGATCATGACAACTTCGCAAAATGTGGAGCATTTAAGAGACAACGTTTGGAGGAGACATAAAACCATATTGGGGCAGTATAAGCCATATGTCTGCTTTAAAATCCATTACAACCATCCATGCTGGTAGTTCTCAACCACTCGACCTCTATTGTTTCTGTGTCATAACTTTATTAAATATGTTCTAAAGTCATTATAAAATACTCCTTCCTGCATGATAACCATAGTTTTTGTCCTTTTTTTTTCGTTTGTCCATAATTTTGTAGTGGTTACTCTAAACCATCAAACTCTCTTTTTGTTGCACCATAAGCTAACGTTAACGTTAAGTCCATAAGCTTATTAAATCAACTTTTACTTAAATTGTTGAATCTATATAACTTATAATATTTTCATATAATATTGACCTAATTCTACTATAACACTGAAAAAAGCCTCATTATTTCAAAATCTTAATAAAACCTTTATAAGTATTTATTTTCTAAATTCTTTGATTTTTTTGTCATCTATACGAGTAGCATATTTTGGTTTGCGTCTACATAAAATAGAGCTTAATTTTTGTATTATTAGCGCCATATCGCTCATAACGTTACTTTGGAACAATTGACTGTCAAATTAATTTAGTAACACCATGATGGAATTGAAGTTATATATCTTATTCATTAAGATCAAATCAACATCAAAGTATCCACAACTCTAAAATCATTCAAGCAAATTAATCATGAAAGTACAAAACATAAAACTTTAATCTCGATTGTGATCACGAGATGTTTAACCGGACATGCTTATTGGGGATGTTCTGGATTGTACTTTGAAATAATCCATTTAAGGGATATTTGGGATTGCTTATTAAAAATGCTTATATGGATTGTATACGATTTTTTATTAGATAACAACTTTAAAGGTTTTTTTTGTTACTTATTAAAACTGCTTATATGGGCTCTTTGGAATTCACTATCAAAACTGCTTATGAGAGCTGTTTGGATATTTGCTTATTCATACGCTTTATATAATGTTCATTGAGGTGTCAAGGGAATCTTTCTCTTTGATTATTTTTAAAGCTTTATGTTTGTGAAAGATAACGTGTAAGATTCTTTAGTGTGTATGCCACTAATGATATATCTACTTAATCAGTTAACCTTTAGCAACGATATTATTCTTTTTACTCAGAGTGCATCCAAAGTATATCTGATTCACATGTATCCCCTATATTATTGCTTACTCCAAAAGATAGATCAACAGTAAGTATGCTTGGTCAATAGTTATGGGTTTTAAGTTAACATGTCATGGGTCATTACTTATAGGAATTCTTAAAGAACCAATGATGATAATGCTAAATATTCAAAAAGGATTAAGCCGCACAGGTTCTTCTATTCCCTTGATAATATTTAAGTTTTTAAAGAGACTAAGATCTATATAAAGTACTCATAACTTTGTTTATTGGCATTTAATATACATTTAGTGTCTAAAATCTGATGTTATTACTCTTTGCAGGATTAATGTAAAACAGACTAAACAAGATCACGACTGTACATTCTCCCTTTCCCTATTTTTTTATGAAACTTTCTCTAATACACAGAGATTATTAACATTTTTTGCAACAAAAAAATGGATATGTAGGTGAATATCAATGTTGCCATGTTTTATTTCTACGATGTTATTTAGCTTAAAAAATCGATTGATTGCACTATTTTAGCTTTAAGTACTTCAGTTTTTACATTAGAATAAGATTACTGTATGAAGTCTTAACCACTGATATCCTATTACTTATATATCAAGTTATGGAGCATGAACGGAAACGAATAAAGATAGTTCTGAATATACCACCAAATGGATTAGTTTCTCATACTATGTTTACTAATGAATGGGTGAGTTTTACTGATGAACGGGTTGGTTCATCGCACTTTAATATTTAAAAAGTTTTAATTCCTTATACGAGAATGTTAACATTGTTTTAAATGATGTTATTAAAAATATGTAGGTGATAAGCTTTTAGATTTGTTTCAAAGGTTTCTTCTTGGTACCTCATGTAAATTCCGTATGCATTAGGTAAGGTTTAAATAAAAGTATCAGTTCGGCCTGTCGCAAGTGGGACAACTCAACTTGAGTTGTTATATCGGCTGTGAATGATCTTGGATTTTGGTTTAATTTATTGTGCCATTTACACCAATTTGAATTCTTTCAGGTGAATAAATTGTTGGTTCTCTTTCTGGCAATGTACAATAGCCATTTTATGCAAAATATGTACATAATTTTATCGTCATAATACCCATCATGTTTTTTATATAATCATGTCCATCAAAGATCCATTATATCCATACATAGAGTTAGGGACTTATGTGGTGATTATGAAACAAACTAACAGAACATTTACTATTTGATAAGGGATAAGGGTATCTCATGCATGCATCTTAGTTAAATTTAGTTCTGGTGTAAAATCAATAGTTTCGCTCTACTCTTTGAACAATTATTTTGTTATTATTTTAATATAGTGACTAGAGTTGTGACTTGGTTAGTATTATTATGTGTTTTTGACATGATTTATGGATGTGTATATGGAATTTTAGTGTTTTACTAACAATCTGATACGGTAAATATGCACACTTATTTGTTAGGTGGTAAATCACCTCACTTTTTCATGAATTTGTAATCCATCAACAACTCAAAACTCAAGTACTTTTTGGTTTGTCAAACTCTTCAATAAGTTAGTTAAACGGGTCTTTAGGTTGGATAAGTTACAAGCTTATCATGTTTGTTCGTGTAGGTTTAAGAAAGCTATTTGTTATTTGTTGAATACGACAGAAAACGTTGCACGGATAGAATGGAGAAGCTAAAATTAGTTAGCGACATGAATCTAGTAGTAATAGTGTAATACACATCTTGCTAATCTTCTTGGTGCTCTAAAACGTCTAACTTTAATGCCACTTTTTCTAGAGCCAAATCCCAACTCCGGTCTATGAGTTCGTTTTGTATTGTCTACTCTTGAGTTAAAACTATTTTGAGCTTGGTCTTGTCATGGTTTTTTAATATATAACAAATATACTAAATGGGGATAACATGGCTATAATTATGTACCAAAAATAAACAAGAAATCATTTAGGGACCTACAGGAAAGACTCAGGACCCACACAATGACTGAGGGACCCCACGAATTTATAAGCCTAAAAATTAATAAAGCCGGTTGGCTACAATTAATTATAGCTAATATTTCCCCATACTAAATTCATATTTAGGGTCAAAAGATGAGACCAGGGCTGAATTTTGGCATGTACGGAGTGATCGACGGAACGGGGCCTTCATTTTTTTAGGGGCACCACAGAGACGATCTTAGGGGATGACCTTATTTGGTTTCTAGCATAGAATTGGATATCTATGTGTTCAAAACCATAAACGTAAATGGTTTTAACAAATAAAAGATGAAAATCAATTGGTAATTAGTAACATCAAAAAAGAGATTTGAACAAAAGAGATTTGAACAGGGCGGGCTTAGGAAGATGATGACTTTGTGTCATTTGCCTCCAACCCCATAAGAGTTTGTAGGTTGTACATCTTGGTCCTAATATTTTAGTTTTATTTATCAAACTAGTCAAGGGCTTTACAAATTAACAAATTTAACCTTTGTTTGAGAAAAAAAATTATCACATACATTTTTACATGTATACTAAGTTTAGCCTTTTTTACATTATACTTGTGTATAATACTTACATGTTACTATAAAATCTTCTCAAAATTAGATACCACATAAATTAAATGACTTTTAAAGTGTTTCAATAATTTATTTGTATCATAATATAACATTAATATTTTCTATTCATACATCTAACATATCATTTATTTACATAATATCACAAATCGATCTCTCTTATAAACACTATTCAACGGATTTAAGGTCAATAAATTAGTTGTATATAAGTAAGAGTAGAAGTAAGGCTACAAATTAAATTTCGTGAGAAAGAATATCGGTTGTGGGTATGTTTGGAGAAGCAGGGGTAAAGTTAAGTAACTCTACACTTGTAGATGGGGCGTGATTTTTAGTGGAAAAGAGGAGTAAGGGTAGTAAGCTTACTTATATAATTCTTACTAGTCTCAAGGCCCGCCCGTTGGGCGGGGAGCTTTAAAGTATTGTTGGAAAAACAATTTCATTTTGATAGTTGCTTGTTATTGTTTTTGTTTTTGTTTGTTCCACTATTGTCTATCATTTAAATAACTTGGTTTGATTTCTATTTTATGTTATCATTTACAGCACATAGTTATTTCAGTGTTGTTTTTAGAATAAAGTGATGGTTGATAGAATGTTAACAAATAAATGTAATTAGCAAGAGTTTATAAGATAATATTATGAAACATAGATGTAACAGATCCCTGCCAGACATGATGCTTTCAGGTCTCCTCTTTCCATTCTTCCGATAGAAATCAAGCAACATATCCCTGCCAGACAAACATCGTCGTTTAAGACTCAAGAATATTAATAAAATATTATAAAAAAAATTCCATTTTGTGAAAGTCGAGTTTATACTAACCTAATTAGACCTCGAGGCTGCCCCCTGTTGTCGTTGAAGGGAAAAATAGGTCCGTAATGGATTCAGTCCATGCTGGTTGTGGGCATAAGAGCGCTTTATATTTGGTAGCACCACAATCCATTGAAGCCACAACCTGTGTGGATATACAAAATAGGATCCAAACAACGCTATATTTTATTTACGGTTGAAAGACAAATTTCGCAACATTAGATAGCAAGTTATATTAAGGTAGAAAGTTATTTTATTTACGGTTAAAAAGACAAATTTCGCAACTTTAGATAGCAAGTTATATTAAGGTAGCAAGTTTTCTCATTTATTTTAACAACTAAGCATAAGTCATTTCTACATTACAGTATGCATGTTGGTCAGTTGTGAGGGGATATGCTCAAACAAATCAATTAAACAATATATAAGTAAAAATGTTAGCATTTTTATAGGATGCACATGTGATATTAGCTACTATTGTAGTAACTAATATAATACTTGCTTGCACTTCAGGATCAAAATGTCTTCTGGTATGAAGCTATTGTTGACGAACCCGAAGACCTTATGTCAAATTCCAACATTCAAGAGAATAAAAAATGGTAGATTTATTTATACATAGTTTATTACGAGTTGGAACGTTACCCGCACGTTACAAATATATCAACATGATAATTAAAAATGATAGCTAGTGGAATATGTTTTCATTTGGTCACACAGGTTGATTTTTTCACTTTGGTTTGCCTTTGGAAACAAAATGTGACATGTAGCTCCACTTTGGTTTGTCATCTTTCATTTGGCAGCTTTATATTGCATGTAGTCAGATTTTGCCAAAAAAAATGAGATGTAGGATACAGGTTGAACCTGTTGATATTAAAACCAAAGCTGGAGCAGCAACTTATAAAGTTTGATTTTTTTTTTTGGGTACACATTGGTATGGACAAATGGTTCAATTTATGGTTTTTAAATAGTAGTGAGTCCTTAAATGCAAAGAACAGAATATATCACATAGAGCTTACCTGATATTGATAGACATGAAGAATCTTTTCCAATAAGTCACTTTCATAATTGGAACCACCTGGTGATGATTTAGAGGACAAAGATAGTTCCAGCATTCACTTCCCCTTTAAAAAAAGTTATGGCGGGTAGCATTCCTGCAATTTCTATAAATTTACCTTACAGGTGTCGTTGTCTGGTATTTGGCCCATAAGTAGCGAGCGCCCTACAATAGTCTGGATCAGGGTACATAACGGGGAAACGTGCCTGAAATATAATTAGCGGAAAAATCGTTAATGACATTCGAACGTAAGAATATAGATGAAATTTTTTACCCGTATACCTTTTAATGGGTCAATTTGTAAAAAAAAATTAATCTCTAATGGGTTAAGCACGTTTAAGAATTAGCCTCAAATAAGACACATTTAGAATAACTTACGTTTTGGTTCATGTGATCAGCGTGAGAAACTCAAGCATAATCGTGAGTAACCATTGGAAAAGGTGATGCAACACTACCTACTTCATGTGTCGTCTGACCTGATTAAAATTACAAAAAAAATGCCAAACAATGTTTATCATCTCATGAATATAAAATAAGATACTTCTAGTATTAACTTTCGCTTAAAAACTAAAAGTTTCACCTGGTAGCATTCTTGTCATATCTATGAACTTACGTTGTGGGTGCAGGTTCACTGATATTTTGCAACACATAGCTTCAACTTTTGCCTGCATGCAATAATAAGCATAAATCAAATAAGCTCAGAAACTCGACCGCTGCAATTCATATTACATCGGTCCATAGATAAAAAGGAAATGATTTGCATATGTAAGTACAAACAATAACATGTAAACTAAATATATAAATATAGTACAACTTCTTAATGATACAAAAAATAAGGCACCTGCTCATAGAAGAGTAACATTATAAGAAGCTATATGAAGTGATTCGCAGGTGGCAGCAATTTTGATGATTGGTTTGGCATCATTCTTTTTCGACTTACCACAGCTCCAGTAAGCTGCAGCAAATTGGTTTGACAACGTTACTGCATGTACCTGAAACTCTCCCTTGGTTGTAAAAACAAAAGTTATGGTTCAATATAGTTACAGGAAAATAGTATGAACAATATAGTAAATTGACGAATATGAAGAGGCTGTTTGTTTAAACTTATAAAAGACATTACAATTCCCCTCTACATGTCATAATCTCATTTTTAACTTACTTTCCAGTTTATTGAAAACAAAGTTCATGGTGCCCATATTAGAAGCGTAAAGAACACCCCCAAAAAGAATGCTAATAAAATTGCCCTTACTGTTTATGCATAGATATTTGAGATTAACCATTTGTTTATTTAGGAGATGATGAGCCATCTTAATCAACTCACTTCAGAACATTAGTTATTTAGCGCAAAATCCAATATCTTAATAGCTTTTGCATTCACCCCTCTTTATTCCTACAAAAATATGTTATAAGATTTAGAGTAAATTGCAAAAATTGTCCATGAGGTATGTCCAAAGGAATCCGCAGGCAACGTCACACCTTTTTGAAGTGTAGGCGCCGTAGATGTGAGAAAACCTTGGTGGATAACCCAAAGTGAATTGACTAAAATGCCCTTGGTTTCATTAATATTTTGTCATTTCACTTTGGGGTAGGGACGATATCCACACCAAAGGTTTCCCACATAGACGGCGCCTCCAAATTTGAAAAGATAAGGATTGCGCCTGCGATTTAAACATACCACATGAACGGTTTTTGCAACTAAACAGATAACATAAACAATCAAATACAAGACTACATTCAGTTTACTTGTCATACTATTCCTTTCTAAGTATGGCGGTACGACCCCCTTAACATAAGACCTGGTCTCTCAAGTTTATTCTTACTATATATCATTTGATATGTGTTAATTATCATATGTAAGTCAAGCTATTTGGCAATGGTTGGTCTCTATGCATCACAGTGCTAGATTCTACGAATAGTGATAAACTTGAGGATTTTATTACCCATTTCAGTCAGTTCAGATATGAATGAATCAGTTCTATCTTCTATCAAACCACTGAGACGATTATTCTTGATTTTGTGTTATCATTGTCTGTTGGCTTTTCGAGTAGGTGCAGCGGAAAAGCCTCTAGCAAAAGAAACTGTAGTATCACCAGAACAAACCAAGATAAATCTTAGTGTGACGGTTGTGGGTGCTTCAGGCGATCTTGCTAAGAAAAAGATTTTCCCTGCCCTTTTCGCTCTCTTTTATGAGGGTTGTTTACCATTGCAATTTCCTATACATTCACATTCTTCTGATTCATTACTACTAGTAGGTTCATCTTCTACAATATTTAAATCATTTTTTTCAAAATCTGATATACTAGAATCACTTGATTCTTCATTAATCATAATTTTCATGATTTGATTTTTGAGTTCATCTGATATTTTTAACTCATTAATTTTCTTTTTAGTATAACAATTGTTAGAAGTATGTCCTTGTTTTCCACACTTATAACATGTTATTGTATCTTTATAATTTTTATATTTTCTTTCTTTATTGAATGGTCTTCTCTTTCTATTTTTGTATTTATTATATCCTTTATATTCTTTATTATTATTATATTTTTTACTTGGTCTTCTATATCTTTTAGTATATTTATTTTCGCTTGATACTCTTTTATAATTTGAAGGATATTTTATTGTTTCATAACCATATTGTTCACAAAAGTTTCCTAATTCTTTTTTATTATTTATTCCTTCTTTTTTGATCTTATCTTTTAATTTTAGGTCAGAACAAATCGCTAATCCTACTTGATTAGTGAAATTAAAGATTTCTCCATATGTTATTTCTCTGTATGGGATCATATTATTGTATATACTAGCTAATTTATTTCTTACTTTTTCTGCAAATAATCTAGGTAATCCTGCTATAAATCTTTCTTTCCAATATGCTTCTCTACAATCAGGCCTAGTCATTACTTTTGTTATAAATACATCTTTATACCATCTAAAATTTGATAATTTTCTACAAGTTAGATTTAATAATATAACCGAGTTTCTTTCTTGATAAGCTGTTGGATCTCCAACAAAGTTTTTAAGTATGGCAAATATTAAAGTATTTGTCATATCTTCAATCTGTGTTTCAGTTTGTATATTATTTTCAGTTCTAACTATAGTTTTTTTAGCATTTAATATTGTCCATTTTTCTGCTTCGTTAAGATAACTATCCCACCAGCCTTCTGCAATTAAATGTTGAACTATTTGTAATTCATTATTCTTATGAGCTTTGTAAGCATTAGCTGCCATAGTCATTTCTTGTAATAAATTTGATATTTGATGTTCTGTTTGACCATCAATATTCCATTCATATATTTCAGTACCACTATAATGTGCTTGTGATAATGAATTTCTTTCTTCAAATCCCATATCCGGTGGTGTGGGTCTATGATAATAATTTCTTGCTTCTGCTGTAGGGACGTAGGTATTATATTTTATTTTGTTTATTTCAAAATTGTCTTTAAACTGTTCTTCTAAATCTGTTATTTCATGATCTGTCATTTCATCTTCATTTATATTATTGATATTTAAGTTGAGTAATTTTTCTTTATCTCTTTAATATATATTCTTGTCTCCTCGGTTAATTGGTGTTTCTATATATATGGTATAAATATAGGATTTTCTTTCTTTATTCTATTTTGTAGGTTGTGACGTACTAGTGATGAGTGTAAACCCCCAAAATGGGTCGCAGCGAATAAGGATCCGGGGAGTGTTACTTATCAGATCAACTAACACAAGATTAATATAAGAACAACACAAAAAGTTGTTTAAATGATACATTGGATTTATTTAAGTATTTGTACAAAAGCCCGAGATTTACTTGATATTGTTACAAAGATTTACAGCCCATAAAGGCATTAAACCAAAATGTAATGCGACTAAATCTTTAATTGCATGACTTCAAAATATAACCCCCAAGGTTATCCTTCGCCATACGTGCTTAATGTACCTCCTGAAACAACATTGCATATAAAAAGTCACATAAAGGTGGTGAATTTCATAGTTTAATAAATGATCATGCAGGACCGCAAGACTTTACCTGTGATAATGCAACAGATGCAGACATCACAAATGTATTTAAGTTTTCAAGCTCAAGACACGATAGATCGACATAATGGAATACAAGATATAGATATATATTGGGGTGGCTACATTGCCCTGATGGATGTTTCAACCCTTAAAATCCAGTATCCGACATGAAATACGTTCGTTTCGAATATAGCTAGTCTCACACGAAACGAGGAAGTCATCCCAAATAGATCTATTTTAATCATTCGCGCTCACATAATGTAAATCACGATACATATATGTAATTTAACAGTTCATGATTCATGGGCACAGTGGGTTTCGCTACTTAGGCAAAATGTAATTCATGATAAAAATGTACACTTGGTCTATTTTTGTAATCGTGCATTTGTTTTCACCTAAAACCTTATAAGTATGATTAAAGATAAACGTGGCGGCTATGAAACTCATTCAATGAATTTGAACAGAGTTTTATCATACATGATAAAGCGTCACGATAAAGACTGATTGCAACCTAATAAAGTATAGGTCGAATAAGAAAGACTGCTAAGCATTACAGACGAATAGTACCCAATACAATGCCACATACTATACTTTGTAGTGGAATTTGATATAATCATTGATGTTATTTAGGATATAATAAAGGTTTTATTCTTTTATAATACACATTGTACTAGCGGTTTGGGCTATCATTAAGGATAAAGTCATGACAGTAAGGTGTGAGGTAGTCTAGGTGACACTTTAAATCGTAAATCAGAACTCGTTCAATACGTACTCCGAAGAGGCCTCAATTTCATTTATAAAATTCCCTTACTAATATAGCACTTGTAGTTAAATAATTGATATTTTAATTCATAAGGAAATAAAGTACTGAATATATAATTATAAATGTAGATTAAAAGAAAACTAGTTTTGAGAAATAAGTAGTTTTAACTTGAAATGTAACGTTTATCAGATTGTTTCATTAACAAAATAACTTGATTCCGGGGAGTCTATGATTATATATTAAGACTCTACTTTTCATAATATATAAGTTATTCTTATCCACTAGTTTTATCAATAATATTTTTACTCAATATGGAAAACATTAGGGTTTTTATGAGTTTTGAATATGTTTACATAAATATTTTCAATAAAACAAGCTTATAACAAGTTATAGAGATGATATGGCATGCATTTATTAATTGGAATAAGAGTATAAGGATGATAATGAAACCTTGTTTGAAAGGATTATAACAACACTTAACAAAGTTTTCCCAAATCAGATCCAAAAGTTCAAGCTTAACTTCAAAAACACTTTTCTTGCAAAATCTTTTCCAAACTTAAAACCAAAATCTCAAATCTTCTTAGAAACCTTTGGAATGATATAAGACATTATATGATCAAGAAAAAATCAAGCAATGGATTGCTTCTTGGAGGTGTGTTGAGCCGTGCGCTCTAAATGGAGTATTAAGAGGGTTTTGTTTGATTTTTCAGTAAAAGGTAGAAGGTGTAGATGTGTTTTCTATTAACCTAGCATCTCCTTTTATACTAGCTAATCCTTAGCATATTCCTTGGTCACTTGTGCCTTTGAAAGGTGTCAAGTGTATAGCACAAGGTTTTGAGAAACAATGGGTTGGTTTTGGCTAGTCCTAGCATCAAGTGGTGATAGGTTCATGAATGGGAGGTTCTTATTTGATGTCATTGGTGACCAAAGCTTCTAGATGGCCTACAATACACGTTTTATTAAGGGTTAGGGTAGGATATGTATTGCATTTGTTCATTTATCTAGTTGTATATATGTATTATAAAGCTAAAGTAACATATCGTTTAATTAGAGTATAACTTGCATATGTAATGTTATTTCAAGTCCATTAATATAAAAATGGTCTAATGTGATATTAATATATTGAGTTTTAATTATACTTTAAGTATTGAGTTCAGATTGTGGGTGTTCGTATGAAGCGTAGATAAATTAACGTGCTTTCGGGAAGGCTTAACGCACTTTATGCGAACGTTAACTTTTTAGTATCCAACAAAAATAAAATGTGCAATATTTGATAATTATCCTCTTAATATCATATAACACTTGATTGATGACAATATTTAATCGTTTAATGACCCGTTTTACATTGTATGATCATTTTTAGTTTTACGCGATTAACTTAACATTTACAGTTTAAGAGCAAACGCCGTTAAAACCCTAAAAATTAAATTTGTGCATTACATAATGTCGTACAATGACCTAAGTTATGAGGTGTTATAGATGTGCTAGCTTCTTCTATTTTAGTATTACTAATATTTTCTATTCTATCTAATTGTTGTCCTAATGTACTTAGCATTTCATTAGTATAATTATTTTGGTAAATAATAGTAGATAAAGATTTTTCATTATCTTTATTATGTTTTGCTAAATTGAACACCAATAATTTCCTTTATAAGTTAATTATATCTTTATTTGGAGGGTGAATATCGTATTTATAGGTTCATTTGTTTTTAAATCAGTATAGGTTTTAATTATATCAGTAGCAGCTTCTACTTTTGCAATATGAGGAATATATATATTATGTTTTAAACTATATAAATGGAACCATGAGAAAAATAAAATATTTTCTTCATTATCAACCATTTTTATATTACCCATTTATTTCATGCAATTTGTCTTTATTCTTTATCCAAAATGTAGAGAATTACCAACTAAGTATTTCATTTATATAAAATATTCTACATTTCATATTTTAAATATTTGAATTTCTAATTTATATTTTATCTTGGCATAATTCCATTGGTAATATTTCCATATTTTATTTAACCTATTGTAAATATTTGTTTTCTTGTGTAATCAATTTCTAATTGTGAAATTTCTATAGAGATTTTTAGAGACTTCTTTCTTTCATAGCAATTGATTAAGTGTTGTTCTACCTCTTTCTTTTTCATAGAGTTTGTTTTAACTTGTAGTAATAATTCATAAGTTTCTATTAAAGATTCTATTATTGTTAAGCTATGTTTATCCATTCTTATTAATTCTTTAATAAAACTGATGTGATTAAAATGCCTATTATTATTTATAACCAATTGTTTTTTATTTAAAAACATATCATAAATGTTCGTAATGATCTACTTCTGTGGGTTTATAATTATAAGTAGAAACAGTTTCATCACTTTTATTATCTTCTTCATATACTGGTTTAGGTATAGAACTATTAAAATCAACTCCTTTAAACTTTAAAGATTGAGTTCTTCTTAAATAATCTTTTTCATTTTCTGATACTAAATTAGATGGTACATAGGTTGAATGTCTAGATGATTTCTCGTATACCTTTTCAAAAGATATTTGTTATTTTCCTTTTGGATGGTTCTACTAAATATTTTATTTCTTTATTTAATTTTAAAGTTTTGAGTTGATTCATTTCTTCTAATTTCCGTGTTCTTTTTTTGTTTCTTCTTATTTCTTCCAATTTTTAACTTCTTTGGTGTACATATTTGTAATAGTTTAAATTTGCTTCAAAAATAATAGTTTCATTCTTAGTATGATCTATTAAAGCACGAGGTTCTACAGTGACATAACCTTATAATATACTCTACATATTACAGCTAAAGGATCTGATCCTTCTTTCATTTCTATATTTTTCATTTTTATATCTAAGGTTAATACATCTAAAATATTTAGATCTTTTAAAGCTACGGTAAAATCTGGATAACAATTAAAGTATATAGGACCATTACAAATATTAGATTCAGCTAACGCAAGTAAGGATTGATCAAACTTAAGTAATCTAGCATCTCTTAATATCATGCAAATAGGAGCATTAATTCCTAGTCTGGTTAATGGCTTAATTGCTACTTGAACTAATCCAACATGTAAATATTTATAATGTTTTCTATATTCTTTAATAGCTTTTCCATTAAATAAATTTATACTTTGATGATCTTGTAATAAAGGTAATGTTTTTTCAGTAGTTTTAATCGAATAACTTTGAAAGAATTCAAAAGACCCAATTTTGTAAAGGGTTTTCACATCTTGTTTAGGAATACTCCAATTTTGTAACTTATTTTCAATATTCGAAATAGTTATTTCAATAGAATTAATATGATCTTGTTCTTCTTCGTTATCAGAAGAGAAACCACTTTTTCGATTTAATAATAATTTTGATAGTTTATTCATTATGAATTTCAATTACTTACTTGATTAAACTTGAAGGATAAATTTTGTATTCATGAATTCATGGCTGCGTTGGTAAGCCCTGTCGATCAATCGGTTGGATTAGTCGCAGTGAAGTAAGACGACCGGACCACGATGATATGGGGGTGTTCCCGGAGATCACAATTATTAAAATCAAAATTAAATAAAGAATATGATAAAACAAATGATTAAACTGAATATAGAAATCTGTTATAAATTTATACCTTTGTTGAAATCCGGATTACAACTTTGATTAGAAATCGAACATATTAAAGGAGAAAACAATCATATACCAGATTTCTTATCAAGAGAATTTTTACAGGGATAAGTTCAGATAAAAAGATTGTTTTACCTAAACCAAGATTACCTACTCCTTTTACACCAAGAATGCTATCACCCTCTTCTCCAATAACTCAAATTCAAAACAGATTTATTCCTATTACTCCATACCCATCCAATACCAGTCCAATAGCAAGACCAACTTATTCTGTGTTAGCAAAATTACAAGGAATGCCACCCTCTCCAAATCCTTATCACAGATCACCTACCTCAACCTCTTCATCTACTAACAAGACAGAATTTCATGTTAACCCAAACACTCAAGCCATAAAAATTCTTGAGTCTTTTGAAGAACAAAAGTTAAACCAAGGATTTTCTGTTTTACTAGATTATTTATTTCCCCAAGAAGCAAATTTTTATAAAAATGATTTTCAAACAAGACAGTATTATGAAGCTATTTTATTAGACAGTGGTTCTGTACAAATTCGTCATAATTATAGTAAAACTGAACCAGAAAAAATTGAATTTAGTAAAGTCAAAATTATCAAATCAAGCAAGTGTTATATGTTTTTTATGAAGGATAATAATAACTTTGTTCCTCTTTTTTTTATCTGGCTACGTAAAATGCTTACGTTTCGCGATAAATCAGCGTTGCGGCATTCCCGAAACCACAAAACTAAATACGCTTAATAACGAATACCCAACGATTATTACCCAATACCAAATAATCAAATATAACATCACATGGGAGCCTATGTGGCCGAAATTTTCAAGATAGGACCAAGAGATATCAACTTGCTAAAAATATCTAAGTTAAGAAAGATCATAGGGAACCAACTCTTACACCATGAACCACTTGGCTAATTAACCTTGTGCAAGGGTTAGAAAGTGACCATGGTTAGGGGTATTTATATTTTTCTATAAATACCATGGCATGCACTCTTTTCTTCATAAACACTTACAAAATCATACAAAACTCTCTTTGTCTCCTCTCCTAACCCACGGCTCAAAACCCCTATAATACACAATCCATACTTTGATTTTCTTTCACCATATTAGTGTTTGCATATCATACTTAAGGTATTCTAAGAAGAATTGAAGGGTTGGTTAAGCTTTGAAAGGGTTTTAACAAGTTATTGCAAGATTAGGGTTTCAAACCTAATCTAGGGTTTATAAGCTTGTAAGCTTTGGTTTTGAGTCTAAACACGGGTTTAGCATTCATTTCACATCTCATACATCATCCTTGCTAAGGTCTTCCTAATTCCTTCATACTTTTATTTATTATGATTTTATGTGTTATATGTTAATTATGGCTAAATCACCACTAAGGACTTTTTAATATGTAAAATGAGTTTTCACTTATGTTTATGAATTTATGCACTTATTCTTATGTCATATTGTTATATATCATGGAAAAATGGATGTAAAAGTATGTTAACATATGGTTTAAGGTATAATAAAAAAAAAAACATGTTAGGTTAGTAATAATTAGGTTTTATAAGGTTACTTAATTTCAATATGAAAGTAATGGAAAGTAAATTGTTAAACTTGTTACAATGAATTTATAAGGACTATGGATGATCTTGGACATTAATATAAGTATCACATATGTTACATATAGTTATTAGGGTTTCTATAATAAACTACTAGTTGAAAAATACATAAAATAAGCTTTTTATAAAAAGTATACACTTGGATAATAAAGGGGTGTATAATTTCGACACTTAGACAGTAGGTTTTGCATATATAAAATATACGGCCTCATGACGATTCAAAATGATGAAGAACTACAAAACCGATTTTCTAACGGAGAAAGATTAGTTAATACGAGGTTCGACTTATATATACTTTTATAAAACTATTTTTATAAAAGTTACTATTCATTACATGAAAGTAGTATTTTTAAAACATCTAAAAAAATATGATATAACTTTTAATTACGAGATCGTACTCGAAAGAATCGCTAAAAACGGAACTATAACGAATAAACTACGACGTTTACGATAATTAAAGTTTATAAAAGTAATTTTATAAACTATGAACAGTAAAAGTACTATTCATCAGCGGACCCAACTTTATAAAATATAATACATCTTTTAATAACAAAGACGTACTCGAAGGAATCACTAAAATCGGGATTAAAACGAATAAGTTATTACGATTACAAGTTTAAGCTAATTAAAACTAAAAACGAGTATATAGCTGTTGTGAATAGTAAAAACACTATTCATCGCAGAATATCAAAAACTTGAAAATGTAATATTTTGATCACTCGTCTTACTACGAAGACGTGGACGTAAGAAACGCGAGCAACGGACTTAAAACGACCAAATTAGGTCATTTTTACGAAAAGTATATTTATAAACGTTTTCACTTTATAAATATTATTTTACTAAAACGATTAGTCGGTGATTATGCTATATAGAATATTGAGTGGTTATCAAAGTGCTATAATACTAGGGAGTTTCATAATGAGGCCTCTTCGGATGGCGTATCGACGAGTTGTTGGATTTACGATTTAAAGTGTCCTAACTCCTCGTACGTCATGTCATGACCTCTTTAATTATGATAGCCCGAACGATAGTACGATGTAACAACTATAAGATTATATTCAATGTTATTAATTAAAGTACTCGGTACTTATACGACCTTAATTTAAATAGGTTGCATCTAAACGTTTTGCGTGACGTTTTATCTGTGATTATTTGGACTATCTGTACTCAAGGTGAGTTCATAGCCCCACTTTTTACAGTTTTACTGATTTACTATTATTTGGGGTGAGAACATGCTTTGTTTTATAAATTGGACGCAAGTGTTTTAAATATATTGATTATGTGTTTGCCTAAGTAGCGATAACCCTCCTGAGCCCATTATCATGAACTGTCAATTGCATAGATGTAGTTGTTAATTGCATTATGTGAGCGCGAATGTTGTAAATAGATCTATTGGGATTAACCTCCCTGTTTGGGTGATTAGCTATCACCGAGAATGAACGTTGACCATGTCGGACTTGGATGTTGCGGGGTACAACATTTGTACGGGCAAAATAACTGCTAAAATAGCAAATATAGGTTGAGCTTCAGTGTCATGAGCTTAGTGCAACAGTAATCTGGTTTTGTGATTGTTGGCTGTTAGAATAAGAAATCACTAGCTACATAAGAAAGATCCGGAGGTCGGGGAGGATTGAACAAATGTTTAGCCATATTATTAGAGAGTGTTGACGTTTTAAGCAATGTTTTCAGGAGGTCAATAGGCACGAGGTGCCAAGGATGCATTGGATTATGTTTTGGATTGCACTGTTAAAGAATTTATTGTGCATCAAGTTTTGGGAAATCTATTTATCTTTGTATAATAAACAAAGAACAAGAAAAGCTATAAGCTTTTTGTAATATGCCTTTTATTAAATCCAATTATCATTTAAACGACTTTTGTGTCGTTCTTATATATATCTTGTGCTGTTGATCTTGAAGTAACACGCCCCGGATCCTTATTCCGCTGCGACCCATTTTGGGGGTGTTACAGATTGGTATCAAGAGCCAAGGTTATAGAGAACGAGGTCAAAATGTTTTTGCTGGACTATAACCGTTTTCAAACATTGCATACATACAAAGGGGTTTTTACGAGGTATTCATATATAAATTGTTGCATTAGTCGGTTAGGCTATATACATGCATAATTGATATACGTGTATATGATATATTATGTATATAAGGATAATAGTCTTATATTAATATACTTATATAAGTCACTTTTGATTTTTCAGTTTCGAGCATGTCGGATTCGGAAGATTCTACAGTTACGTATACTGAGATATCCAGCCCATATGAGGACCTATCTGACGTAGGATCACCAGGAGCCGAGGGACCTATTTTTTAGGATCCACCATATCCGGATTACGTGCATGGCCCTAAGGAGCCAGAGCAGGCACCGCCTTCACCTATTTACATACCATTTGTTCTGGATCCTGTTTACCCGGAGTTCTTACCAGCGGACGATGAGGTATTCCCGGCTGAGGAGCAGCCAATGCCTGCTGCTGACTCACCTACTCATCAGTCCCCAGGGTATATACCGGAGTCCGACCTTGAGGAGGACCCGGAGGAGGATGATGAGGAGGATCCTGAGGAGGATCCAGCCGACTATCCTGCTGACAGAGGAGACGACAGGGATGATGAGGAGCCATCTGACGATGATGATGATGATGCAGAGGAGGAGGAGCACTTAGCTCCTGCCGACCCTGCAGCTGTTGCTTATTCAGCTGACCAGGACCCATACCTTGCTTATCGCGTCACGGCTAGGATGTCCATCCGACCCCAGGCGCCGGCACCGTTCCTCTCCGAGGAAGTTGCTGAGAGATTGTTAGCCTTACCTACTCCACCACCATCACCTCTCTCTCCATACTCATCACCACTTCCTTAGATACCCTCTCCACCATTACCTATACCATCACCACCACCCAATAGCCCTACATATGTTGAGGGATCTCTGGGATCCCGAGCTGCTGGGATTAGACAGAGAGATGCACTACCATCTCCTGTTCATGAGACTGAGATGCCTGAGATTTGTTTACCGCTTCGTAAGAGGCCGTGTCGTACTACTCCTGGTCCTGGATACGAGGTCGGGGAGAGTTCGGCAGCTGGTACTGCTAGGCAGGTTGGACCTGCCACAGCTAGGGCAGACCTTTATGGATTTGCTGATATGTTAGATGCCGCTCCAGGACGCCAGACGTCTAGAGAGTTAGGCTATGGTATTACGGATACATGGGATGACCTTGTAGGAGCCATCCAGGAGATTGCACCGACCACCCTAGAGGGGGTCAATCAGAGAGTTACTGAGTTGGCTACTACTGTTGACCAGGAGGATGAGATCATATATTCTCAGCTGGATGATGCACGACATGACCGAGCTCTACTTAGAGCCCGAGTCAACATGTTGTACAGGGATAGGCCATTCCATAGACGCACTGCCCTTCTGATGGAGGAGGAGGCCAGAGTATCTCGTGCCGCTTGGGCACAGTCGATGGATGCTTGCGATCAGGTACGTTCCGAGGGCATATCACTTCGGACTACGGTCATGGCTCAGCAGTCCGAGATCACTGAGTTGCAGGCAGCAGACCGTAGGAGACAGACGGTGATTTCAGATCTGCTGAAAGCAGACCATCGGAGACAGAGACAGTTAGTGGAGGCACTAAAGATAGTGAAGAGCCTCAAGACTCAGATGATCGAGCTTCAGAGACAGCAGGGACCTGCTAAGGATCCTGCAGAGCCAGAGCTACCAGAGGAGGCCAGTAGCAGTTCTTAGACTGGGTTATGACTGTAGCTACTGTACAGTCTGTTAAGTATTATAGGTTATTCCCAGCTAGCAGACTGTATAGATCTTTTGTTTTGTCTAGCTACTCTGTTTAGATCTTTTTGTTCATGTATCGGCTACTTTGTACAGCCTACTAAGTATTACGAGTATATCTCGGCTAGTATGGCTTTAGGTTATTTTGTCTTGTAACCTAAGTGTTGTGATCGTTTGTATTTAAACCAATCATGTATTATTTTCCCAAGTTATATATGGAAAGGATGGATTATGTTTTATATGAAATCGAATTTATTGTGAATGAATGTCGATTTGTTAATTTCAATACTGTTGTGTATTTCACCATGTGTTGTGATCTCGTTTTATTTATTATGTATACATCGGGTTATGGTTAAGATTTTTGAAATCTAACGGGTATTATGTTTCCTTGTGATTAGAAAATGGCACCAATAAGGAGAACCACAAGGTCAAGGCCAGTCACCACAACTCCCCCACCAGTCGCAGACCCTACTACCACCACTTCGGTCACCAGTGCCCAACTTCAGGCCATGATCGACCAGGGTGTCACTGCTGTATTGGCAGCACGTGATACGACCCGAAATGGCGATGATAGCCATACCTCGGGAACAGGTGTGAGAAGGAATGAACGCGCTGTTCGGGAGTGCACTTATCAAGACTTCATGAAATGTCAACCCTTATTCTTCAGGGGCACAGAAGGAGTGGTCGACTTGACCCAATGGTTTGAGAGGATGGAAACCGTGTTTCGCATAAGTAACTGCACCGTGGAGAATCAAGTGAAGTTTGCCACTTGTACTCTTATGGGAATTGCTCTAACATGGTGGAACTCACATGTTAGGACAGTGACTAATGATGTTGCATATGCAATGACGTGGACTGACTTGAAAAAGAAGATGACAACTAAATATTGTCTGAGGAATGAAATCAAGAAGATTGAGGCAGAATTGTGGAACCTAAAAGTAAAAGGCACCGATGTGGTAGCTTACAACCAACGTTTCCAGGAACTAGCATTGCTGTGTGACAGGATGTTTCCTGAAGAGACTGACAAAATTGAAAAAGATTGTTGGCTGGATGCCCGACTAGGATTTACTCAAGTGTTGTGGCATCGAAGTCAAGACCATGCAGGAGGTATTGAGATGGCGACTGAATTGGATGGGATAGGAGAAATACACTTTTGTGAAGGGAAAGACATGCAAAAACAAGAGGAAGTTTAAAGCACTCCTCGAAATAACCAAAACATCAACCAACAAAAGGCAGAACCAGCAGGGCTTATGCTGCGGGAACGGTGACAAGAAAACGTTTTATATGAAGGGACTAAAACCTCTATGTCCCAAGTGTTAACTTTCTCCATTACGGTCCTTGTTTTACAACATGCACTAAACTGCAAGAAGCTTGGCCACATGGCCAGGAGTAGGAGCCGACCTGCAACTGCAATAAACAACAACAACGCTAATAGCTATAACAACAACAACCGCATAAACAATGACAAACAACAACCACAACAACACAACCGAGAGCCCATGGGGCACATACCAATGCCATATTTGCCTTTGATGTTGTGGGCTCCAGGCTACTTCAAGAAGGACTGCCCCCAGTGAAGAACGAAGAACCAGGAATGGCAACGCTATAGCCCAAGGCTTAATGCAGTGGGAGTTGCAGGGCAAAAACTCAAACACAACATTTTGAGTGTATGTTTCTCTAAACAACCATTGAGCTTCCATTTTATTTGATACGGTGCAGATAGAAGTTTCGTTGTCTACTCAAATTGTACCTTGAATAAATATTAACCCCCACTTACATTAGATCATGGTTATAACGTTGAATTAGCTGATGGAAGAATAATTTGGGTATCTACGGTATTATGGGTGCACGTTAAATTTTCTGAACCACTTCCGTTCACGTCGACCTATTGCCTGTAGAAAGGGAAATGGGTACTTTAAGACGTCATAATTGGCATGGACTGAGTTGACGAAATACCAATGAGTTATTGACTGTGCTAAGAAGATCGTTCGTATTCCCTTTGGAGCGAAATCTTAACTCTTCTTCAGGGACGGAAGTAGAAATAAACGCAGGGTGGGACTCGATTAAACATCATCTCGGTGCACCAAGACCCAAAAGTATTCTGCTAAAAGGATTGTTCACGTCCGTTTTGGCATATATTACCATCAGGAGACTAGAGACAAGTCAAAGGAAGAAGCAACTGCAGATGTTACGATCGTCAAAAATTTTCCCGAAGTATTCCGTAGGACTTGTTCCTTCTTTTTTCTCTTTTTTTTACCATGGTCTTCCACATACCAGACAAGTAGATTTCACATGATCTAGTACTGGTGTATGCACCCTATAGCTACAGGGCACCTTAACGATTGGCCCCATCCGAATGAAAGAATTGGCGGATCAACTACAAGAGCTTTCCGACAAAGGCTTTATAAGACCTAGTTCGTCACCATGGGGAGCTCTAGTTCTATTCGTCAAGAAGAAAGATGGATCGTTACGGATGTGCATAGATTATCGGGAACTAAACAAACTAACGGTGAAGAACCGTTATCCGCTACCAAGAATTGACGTGACTTATGCGATCTACTTCAAAGCGGTCGAGTGTCTCGGTGAGATCGACTAAGGTCAGTTATCACCACATTGAGGTGTTCGAGAAGAGAATCTCGAAGACTGCCTTCAGAACTCGATATGGACATTATGAATTCCAAGTTATGCCTTTTGGTTTGACCAACGCACCTGCTGTGTTTATGGACCTCATGAACCGAGTATGCAAACCTTATATGGACAAGTTCATAATTGTCTTTATTGACGATATTTTGATCTATTCCAAGAATAAGCAAGAGCACGAAGAGGATCTGAAAATAATATTAGAGTTGTTGAAGAAAGAGGAGTTGTATGCAAAATTTTCCAAGTGTGAATTTTGGATTCCCAAAGTACAGTTCATTGGTCATGTGATTGATAATAAAGGCATTTATATGGATCCAGCCAAGATCGAATCCGTTAAAGATTGGGCATCTCCTAAGACACCAACGGAGATTCGTCAGTTTTTAGGTCTTGCTGGGTATTATCGACGATTCATTGAAGGGTTTTCAAAGATCGCCAAACCAATGACCAAGCTCACTCAAATAAGGTCAAAGTTTGAGTGGTGGACCTAGCAGGGCTGACAAACAAGAAGCGCGTTCCAGTTTTGAAAGGCAGAAAGTTGTGTAGTAGTGCACCAATTCTGGCTTTACCGAAGGATGGAAGATTTTTATGTATACTGCGATTGCTTCAATCAGGGGGTTTGGGCGCTGTGTTGCTTGCAAAGGGAAAAAGGTTATTACTTATGCATCACGCCATTTAAAGATCCATGAGAAAACTATACTATCATGATCTGGAACTTGGAGCATTAGTGTTCGCTTCTGAAGATTTGGAGGCCACTATCTGTATGTTACCAAGTATACGGTGTTTATACAAATAAAAAAAAATGATCATAAGAGTTTTTACAGCATATTCTTAATCAGAAGGTATTGAACATAAGACACGCGATGGTTAAAGTATGCTTAGTGATACGATTGCGGATATTCGTTATCACCAGGGAAGGCAACATGTCGTTGCTGAGCTTTGAGCAGGAATGAAAGACGGGACACACCGATAAGAGTTCTGAGCTTTAGTCCATGACTATTAGCTTGGATCTTCCTAAGCAAATCTTGAATGCTCAGACTGAAGCACGGAAACCAGCGAACATCAAGAATGAGGATGTTGGAGGTATGCTGATTGAAAATGCTAAATTCCAGAGGCACTTAGAACGGAAAAATTGGGACTGTACGGATTGGAACCCTATGCTCAAAGCAGGAAGTTGGTTACCTTGTTATGACCGATTTGCGGATTGTGATCATGGCAAGAGTCCACAAATCGAAGTATTTATCCATATAAGGGTTCCGAGAAAATGTATCAAGACGTAAAGAAGCTATATTGGTGGCCCAATATGAAAGCTGATATCGCCACCTATGTTAGCAAGTGCTTGACCTGTGCTAAGGTCAAGGCCGAACATCAAAGACAATCGGGTTTGTTGGTACAACCCGAGATACCTCAATGGAAGTGGGACAATATCACGATGGATTTTGTCACAAAGCTTCCTAAGTCATCACAAGGGTATGACACCATTTGGGTAATCGTTGACCGTCTTACAAAGTCCGCAATCTTTATACCCATGAAAGAAACTGACCCTCTGGAGAAACTAGCGAGAATGTACCTAAAGGAAGTAGTAACAAGGCATGGAATACCGGTCTCGATTATTTGTGATCGTGACCCTAGGTTCGCATCAAATTTCTGGAGGTCACTTCAGAAAGCTTTGGGTACAAGTTTAGATATGAGTACGGCATATCATCCGCAAACTGACGGACAAAGCGAGAGAACCATACAAACTCTCGAAGATATGCTTCGAGCTTGTGTGATCGACTTTGGAAATGGTTGGGTTAAACATTTGCCATTAGTCGAGTTTTCATACAATAACAGTTATCATGCTAGCATTAAGGCTGCACCCTTTGAGGCACTTTACGGTAGAAAATGTCGTTCGCCTGTTTGTTGGGCTGAGGTTGGAGAAGTTCAACTCACCGGTCCAGAGATAGTTCAAGAGACGACTGAGAAAATCATTCAAGTTAAACAAAGGATGCAAGCCGCTCGTGATAGGCAAAAGAGCTACGCTGATTTGAAGCATAAGCCGATGGAGTTTGAGGTTGGAGATAAAGTGATGCTTAAAGTTTCGCCTTGGAAAGGGGTAGTACGTTTTGGCAAACGAGGGAAATTAAATCCCAGGTTTGTTGGACCCTTCAAGGTAATAAAAAGGGTTGGAGACGTTGCATACAAGCTCGAGCTTCCTGAGGAGCTGAGCAGAGTTCATAATACATTTCACGTGTCCAACTTAAAGAAGTGTCATGCCGACGAACCCTTAGCCGTTCCATTGGACGTCATTTTGATGACAAGCTTCAGTTTGTCGAGGAAACCTTAATAGAGATTCATCAGATCGTGAGTTAAACGGTTTTTGAATTTGAGCGAAGCCGTATCCCATTAGTCAAGGTTCGATGGAACTCCAAGAGAGGTCCAGAGTTTACATGGGAATGCGAAGATCAATTCCGGAAGAAATACCCACATCTGTTCTCAAAGACCGGGCCGTCGTCAAGTGCTGCGTCTTAAGCCTTGAGGACAAGGCTCAGCTAACCGGGGGAGACTATAACACCTCGTGTTTTAGGACAATGTACGACGTTAATAAAGTCCACCTTTTGTTTAGTAGCGTTACGCTGTTCGTTTGAATGGAAATGTTAACGTTAAAATCGCGTCATTAAGCTAAAATGATCAGTTAAGGTTAAACGGGGCATCAAGCAATTTATTGTCTACATCAAAAAAGGTTTAAACAATTATTTACAAAAGATAATTAATAACGTTCACAAGTTATTTTATCGGATACATGAAAGCGTTTGTTTCGCGATAAATGACAATTAGGTTTTCCCGGAACCCTAAAAATTAACGTACGCTTCAACAAATACCTTACTTTCATATACAATTGATCGAAGTTTATACAACTTTAGGCATTATAGTATAATATTTATACACGTTTCATATGTTTATACAAGATAACAAATACTTTACAAAATAACCAAGGCTTTACAAGTAAACTTTTATATAAAAACTACACTTTACATTTTTATATAAAACTTTCACTTACACTTTTCTTTATAAAAACACAAGTAAACATTATATAAAAGAAATTAAACTAGAAAACACTAATCCTTGAAATCATGGGATGATTCCCATGATAGGAGACCAAGAAACATAAGCTTTAAACCCTTAAAACCCTCCTTTTTGGTCCCCTTGAATCCCACGGCACACATACCCCCCCCCCTTTGAATTTCTTGGTCAAACTTTGCTACAAATATCTTATAACCTCTTCCTATATATATTTCATGCATGCATAAGAGTTTACATACTCATTTACTTAACAAAAATTCACTTTTTCTCTCTTCCTAGCCAAAAACCTCCCGGCTCATTAACAACCTATAATTATCCCATAAAAAATTTTATACAATCCATACAACCCATTTCACACATCAATCATAGGCCCACTAAATCATTTTACATGCGATGCTTGGATCACCATTTGCAAGTATTAGGGAAAAGAAAAGAAAGATTAGGGTTTCAAAACCTAATCTAGGGCTTGTAAGCTTGAAAACTTTGGTTTTGAGTCTAAACACGGGTTTAGCACTTATTTCTCATCTCATACATCATCCCTAAGGTCTTCCTAATTCCTTTATACTTTTTATTATCATTATTTTATGTGTAATATGTTATTTATGGCTAAATCACCACTTAGGACTTTTTAATATGTAAAATGAGTTCTTACTTATGTTTATGAATTTATGCACTTTTTCTTATGTCATATGGTCATATATATCATGGAAAAATGAATGTAAAAGTATGTTAACATATGGTTTAAGTATAAACATGTTTAAGTATAAATTAGGGTTTATAAAGTTAATAAAACAAGCTTTTTATAAATGAATACATTTGGATAATTAAAGGGCTGTTTTAATTCGAATTTCATACAGTGGGTTTGACCTCATATAAAAATAATACGCCTCATGACGATTCCAAAATGATAAGAAACTCGAAAAACCGATTTATAACGAAAAAGATACGTTAATTACGAGTTTACGACTATAAATACTTTTATAAAACTATTTTTATAAAAGTTACTATTCATTATAGAAACTAATATTTTTAAAACATCTAAAATATGATATAACTTTTAATTACGAGATCGTACTCGAAAGAATCGCTAAAAACGGAACTATAACGAATAAACTACGACGTTTACGATAATTAAAGTTTATAAAAGTAATTTTATAAACTATGAACAGTAAAAAGCACTATTCATCAGTGGACTTATCTTTATAAAATATAATACATCTTTCAATAACAAAGACGTACTCGAAGGAATCACTAAAATCGGAATTAAAACGGATAAGTTATTACGATTACAAGTTTACGCTAGATAAAACCTAAAACGACAAAACTAGCTGTTGTGAACAGTAAAAACACTATTCATAGCAAAATCTTAAAAACTTAAAAATGTAATATCTTGATCACTCGTCTTGCTACAAAGACGTGGGCGTAAGAAACACGAGCAACGGACTTAAAACGACCAAATTAGGTTATTTTTACGAAAAGTATATTTATAAACGTTTTCACTTTATAAATATTATTTTACTAAAACGATTAGTCGGTGATTATGCTATATAGAATATTGAGTGGTTATCAAAGTGCTATAATACTAGGGAGTTTCATAATGAGGCCTCTTCGGATGGCGTATCGACGAGTTGTTGGATTTACGATTTAAAGTGTCCTAACTCCTCGTACGTCATGTCATGACCTCTTTAATTATGATAGCCCGAACGATAGTACGATGTAACTACTATAGGATTGTGTTTAACGTTATTAATTAAAGTACTCGGTACTTATACGACCTTAATTTAAATAGGTTGCATCTAAACGTTTTGCGTGACGTTTTATCTGTGATTATTTGGACTATCAGTACTCAAGGTGAGTTCATAGCCCCACTTTTTATAGTTTTACTGATTTACTATTATTTGGGGTGAAAACATGCTTTGTTTTATAAATTGGACGCAAGTGTTTAAAGTATATTGATTATGTGTTTGCCTAAGTAGCGATAACCCTCCTGAGCCCATTATCATGAACTGTCAATTGCATAGATGTAGTTGTTAATTGCATTTATGGTGAGCTGCGAATGTGTTATAAAATAGATTTATTGGGATTAACTCCCCGTTTTGGGTGATTAGCTATCACGGGTATGAACTTGACCATGTCGGGAACTTGGATGTTTGCGGGTTACAACATCTGTACGGATAATAATGCTATAAATGCAAATATAAGGTTGAGAGCCTCAGTGTCATGAGCTTAGTGCAACAGTATCTATTTTTGTGATTGTTGGCTCGTATGTTGTAAACATCACGGGAAAGTCTTTGCGTCCCTACATAATTTAAATACATAAAACCTATGAATTCACCAACATTTTTGTTGACGTTTTAAGCAATGTTTTCAGGAGGTAATAGGCACGAGGGTTTTGTCCATGGATGCATTGGATTACATTTTGGGATTCTGCTCACTTAAAGATTTATGTGCAATCATATTTTGGAGAAATGTATTTGTGGTCTTGAGTAGCACTTCCTTCTTCAGTATGATCTTCAGTACCTTTTCTTTGCTCATCAGTACTTTCAATTTGCTCATCGGTACCTTCAATTTGCCTGTCAGTACTAACTTTGGATCCGTCAGTACTAACTATTGGTCTGTCAGTACTAACTTTCTCCTTGTCAGTACTAAGTACATCTTCAGTACTAAGTATATTTTCATCAATCTCCTTCTCTTCACCCACTATATCTCTTGTCCTCCCCACAACTTGAGCATTCTCAGTTTCCATATGATCAAGTGTATCTTCAGGAATATCATCAAATAGAGGATCTCTATGGACTGAAGGTTCACCTTTAGCAAACTTCCTCCCCTGTTTGGATACAGACTCTTTGTGCACCCATTGTTTCTTTGAGGATCTCTTTCTTGCCAATCTTTGCTTTAAGGAGACACTTTGCATCCATGCTCTGTGGTGTTTGATTACAGGTTTAGCTTGCTTCTTGAGCTTTTTGATCTGAGCCTTCAAGTGTTGTATTTCTTTGGCTTGATCTGAAACCTGTGCACATAAAGAGAGACAAAGATCATAGACACTTTAGAGTGTCATTTCACCCTCATTCCCTGAAAGGGATTTATCACTGGATGAATGACCTCCAAGATTCCCACCAGAACTTTCTGGAATAGAATCAGGAATGATAGTAGAAGGTGAAGGTCTAGGGGATGGGTCAGTCTGTGGCTCAAAAGGTACTTCACTAGTGTGAGCAAGAGATGAGTCAGTCTGTGGGACAAGAGGTACTTCACTAGTGTGAGCAGGAGAGGGTGTAGGTTGTACTTCAGATGGTCTTTCTGAAGGAGCACCCTCATCCTCAGTTGGTTGTACCAACATAGAAGCAAATAAAGGGGTGACTTTCCCTGAGAAATGTTTACCCTTTTTAACCATGAAAGAAAAGACTTTACTTGTTAAAGCATTTACAGGAAAATGATCTAAAGGTACAGGTACATTAGCTAGTTGTTTATCTAAAAAGATGGAAATAAAACGTGGGTACATGACAAACTTCTTCTTTGCATCTAAATGTCTAAGCATACCATCAAAAATTAATTTAGAAATTTTTTACTTCTGATTAGATGTTAAGCAAATAACAGCAGTGGCAATATTAGTAGGAATTTGATCCCAAGAGGCGCTTTTTAAACTAATACAATGATTTATTGTATGAAAGAAAAACCTCCATTAGGGTGAAAACAAAGCTTTGTTAAATGTTAACACTGTTAAATCCCCCTCATACCTTATAAGCTGTATAGCATCAAATATAGCCTGATTAGGTAATGAGTCTATCCCATTAGCATCATCAAAAATAAGATCACTTTTTATTGATGCCTCAGAGATAGACACGGACTTGGCAGCTACTTTGGCAGTAATGTGCCTAACATTGTTGATTATTTTGGACTTAGCAGACGTCCAAAACTATTCAACAAATGTAGTAGAAGCAACTGGACTTACAGTGAGAGCATGATGAATGGAACTGCGCGTAAGAAAATTAATAATCTCATGAAACTCTGCATTCCCTTCAGATTTCTCTAGATACGTGACCATATTGTGCTTAGGACATGAATCAAGAACAGCCATTGTAGTCGAAAGAGTGATCGGCGTTAAGAGAGATATTAGGGCTTGTATATATGAAAGTATTTGAGAGAGATTGCGTAAGGAACTGTGCAATTGAGATGGGTTTATATAGGTTTAGGAGACCTAATTTCAAGGAAACCATTTGAATTTACACTTTGTACCCTTGGCGGTATTTTTCTTCAACGTCTCTATAGCGGTACAAACTTTGCCCAACGGTACTAACTTTGCACTGTCGGTACTATCTGTGTCCAATCAAAGAATGAACAATGTAGGTAACATGAGTGCTTCAGTACCATTAATAACTCTTCTCAATGACTCTCTAAATCCTATCAAACCTCTTGAAATGCATCACCTATAGTTAACATATTTCTGCATACTTAACA